>APFE031038892.1:94279-117775 GCA_000404065.3 Pinus taeda
ATATTACCTGTGTATCTGCACGCTCTGTCTGTAAAGGGGTGGGTGCATACCGTTGAAAAAGTAAACAAGGCGCAAATTTATTCTAATAAACTCACTTTGGGTTAATTCTAGATGCTTCTAGAAGGAATTTTGATGTGGATTTCTCGCTCCAAGGTGGTTCATGCATCCCAAAAGAGAAGGAGCTAATCCCTTGATAGGAGGAGCTATCCCATTGAAGAAGGGCTTTATCCCTTTGAAGGAGGACCTAGTAACTTCCCTCCATTGCACTATAAATTAAGGCATTGGGTCAGTTGCTGGAGAGGTTAGAAGCTGAACATTTTTTAGGGTAAATTTTGATGGAATTGGGACTTCCTTGTTAAACTTGAGAGGAGAGATCACATTCCTTTTGGTTTCATTGGGAAGTGATTGAAACTTGTCAAAGTAGAGGAGACTTTGTCGGACCTCGGGAGGAGCTTGTACAACATCAAGGCACAGGTTGTAAAGTTCTTCTTTGATTTGAATTAATACAATCACATTCATTTTTCTCAACAAATTGTCTTATGTGGTTTGTTTTATAATCTCCTTGATCATTATGATGAATATGCTTTATGATATTGGCTTTTTAGGTGCTATTTAATTTGTTTGCTTGTTTGTGTTTGCAGAATTACACTTCAAGGAAGCTCATTTGGAGTGAGGGAGCGAGGCTTCCACAAACTTGCATTGGAACCAAGGTGGGCCTAAAACACTTGTTTGCCTTTGTTTTAATTGCATATTTAGAGAAAGATAGTTTTTGATTGGCTTGCTTGTCACTAGATATCTTTAGATACTAGGAAGGTCAATCTTGTTTGCAACCTCGACTCACTCCGCGTAACACAGAGCTAGTACATCTCTTTGGAGGAGTAGGAGGATGTGGCTGTAATGTTCCACTATTGGGGCTAATGGGTTTACATGGATGCATTGTATGATTAGAACTTAAATTTATTTATATAATATGTTGGCATATTGGGGCTAGACCCAGGTTTAGAGGTAATTTTAGCCAAACAAATAACGGTACCACTGGCCCTTTCGATAATAGTCCGTGGAGCGCAAACTTAGGTCTTAGCCAAAGTAGTATGGGAGGGGGCTAGAACCAGGTTTCCGCACCGTAGAGATGTCTAATGATTTCAATTGGTCCATGGTGTGACCCTGTGCGCAGGTTACTTCGTGCACCTTCCCACACCTCACAGCTTGATATACTATTTTCGCGCAACCCTACCTAGGGGCTGAACATCGCGCTCTGCGTTATTACCCAAGACCTTACTGGTATTCCAATGTTAGTTGATTATCTTAGCCTACTTGCATGCTTTAAGTTATACTTAACAACATAAACCATTCATATAGGTGTGCGTAGTAAATAAACAATATATTTGCAAACTATATCAAACATGCATTAACTCAAGAATAGATACATAGAATTATGATAAAAATTCTCTTTATTAATTCCTTCCTCGGTTACAAACTCGATTGCACCCTGCGCGCTATAGGGGTCTGCGCACTTAGCTGTGGACTACTAGGCCTTTGTGCACTCAACTACAGGGGTCCATGCACTCAGCTGTGGACTACTAGGCCTCTGCAGACTCAGCTGTAGGGGTCCGCGCACTCAGCTACGGACTACTAGGCCTCTGCATACTCAGCTGCACAACCTTCTCCTACTCTACGACCCAAAGACACACTTTACACTTCGACTCAGTCACTTAGAATTATCATATTTCTCTTATCTATTATCTTCTACTTAGAGCCTCGCTCTATTTATACATTCCCATGGTCCGCGGACCATGGATAGGTCTATCTAGCTGACATTACATTACAAAACTAGGGCTAAGAACCCCGTGACTCTATCATACTTTCACGCCCCGCGCCTGTAATTCGCGGAGATTTACAACAAGATTCGGTCAAAACTTGGGCTTTGAGCCCCAAAACATGCCTTGGGGGAATTCCATGCCCAACAGGCCCCCAACACAAACATTGTGACTTGCCCTTGAGTCACTCTGTTGGTGCAACAATCTTTGCGCAGAGTCCCTCCAACTGTTCTCAAACTGCGTGAAGGTCAGCAGTGCACTGAGCTGCTGCTTGCTGGATCTGCTACATACGCTGTTTCGAGACCTCTATGTCTGGAGTGTTTCTCTACATCAATGTGTGCATCCCCTGTATGTGTAAAAGCTTTCCTTTGATGTCTGCCGTGATGGTGAAGGCCTCGTTGATCCAAGGTTGGGTGCACTCTTTTAAGATTGATTCCTTATGTCGTGCCATGTCCACCTTCTCCTTCAGTGCTTTAGCTTGCTACATCCATGCAAGCCTCTGGGTGAGGACCACCATCTCTGGAGTTCCTTGGACACTATCATATTGCTGTTGGAGTTCTTGCACCTCTGTCTCTAAGCACTGGATGTTGGGGTCCTCTCGCAGAGTTGTGAGGACCTCAAGTGATTCTTCCAACATGCTAGTGTAGTCTCGCACTGCACCTCTGATTTCCTCCAATCCTGCTGTGATAGTGCTAGCGTGTTATTCTCTGACTTCTAGGAGAGTGGATGGATGCACCTTTAATCACAGTTCGGCAATTTGAAGATTCAACTCCAGCTGAACCTTTGTCATTTCCTCCCTAGCTTCGTAGATCCCTGTTGCTAACATGTGGATCCACACCTTTGCTACCATATTTGCTGGGATGGCTAGCTCTAGGATGCTTTGGCAAGCGTTGTCTATCACCTGTACTAGTTGTTGATTTTGCGATACCAATTCGTTGCATTGCAAGCTTAGTTGTTCCATATTTATTTTCTGTTCACTAAGGACTTGAAGCGCGCGACTCTCCCTAGCTCGTAGCTCTGTAGTTATCCCATCTTGTAACACATATAATGTCTCGCATGGGAGGGAAGCTAGATTAACACTGAGACCTTTCAGCATGCTAACCGAAGGCCTATCGGCCTCATTTGATGTCACTAGTGCCCCTTTCGGCAGCACTATTATGTTCATCATTTGCGCGCGCAACATCTGCTCTGTTGCTATGGATCTGATTGTGATGTTGGTCAAAAGGGTACCAACCTGAGGGGGGTGCACCTGTAATTCCTACAACTACGCTCTGAGGGCCCCCAACACAGTCTGGTTATCCTGCATGAAATCTCGGAGAGCCTCATTTGTGACATCGTGCACCATCTTGTCGATGTCATGCAGATCACCCTCGGTTAGGGTGATCGGGTCAATGGACAATTTCAAGGCCTTGACCTTATTCCGTGACCTTGCCCGCTCTGCTAGGTGTTCACGCTTCAGCTATGTTGATGCAGTTCGTGGGTCTGCACCTCTTCCATCTGTTTATGCTTCCTTGGCTTCCTGCCCCTGTGAAGGCGTTGTTTTGCTCGCACCTGCCTTTGCGACTGCTTTCTCTGCTGTTGCTACAACCTTTTCTTGCTCGACTACTTTTTGTGCTACATCTCGTGTTGCCCACACTTCTGCTACCATTGTTTCCTTCCATTGTTTTTCAACCAACTGGGTGATGTGCAACTTGGCATCGTCTTTCTTCTTTTGCACTGCCGACTTCTCGATTTCTGCAATGTCTAGGGCACGCCATTTCGGGGGCCATGCCTCAAGGACATTGAAAATGGCATCGTCAGTGGCTACAAAGGGTAGCTTTGTCCACTGCTTCGTCAGGTCCTTGTGCACCCTGATATATATGTTATGCATGTATGCCTTAAATTCTGCAAAACTTTGCAGATTGTTGTAAACCGTGGGTGGCAACCATGGCTTATGGTTGATCCACATTCTGATGTTCATCTCAATGAGCACCCAGAAGATCTTGTTGTCGCATATCCTTTTAGCATCCTTCGTGTCCCAGAGCGAAGCATACTTCGCAGCCTTCAGTAAATCTCTGTCAATTATGGGGAATTAACTATCCTTCGTCAATTCCCCAGCTATGCGCACTATGGACAACAACAACCATGCATAGTGGAATGTTTTGCCTTGTTCCTGGGCTTCGCGATAATTATCTAAAAATTCCGTGTAGAGGAATACAAACCAATTAAACTGGACCCCCTCTGTGCATTGCTCGGCTAGTGCGACAGTCAGCGTAGGTACCTCTTCTGCACGACACTTGCACATAAATTTTCCTATGAGTATTTGGGTTGCCACGTGTATTTATTTGTCCTTGATGTTGGAGATGGCATAGCCCCTCTTCTTCTTTTCCAGCTTATACTTCTTCTTCATGGCCTCCGCGATGGCCAAATCATTGCTCTTCCCTTCTGATATGGTCGCTGTGTCCCCTCCTTTGAATGGAAGCCGTAGGACGCGATGAATCAAGTTTTCCATGATGGGGATGGGATCCTCCAGCCATAAATACCCATCATGCACTAGGCAGAGAAGCTGCCTAATGATGAAAATGGTTATTAGGGCACAGTGGAAATGCGGCACCTAGAGTAGGTTCAACAACCTGACCTTTTCCACTTTGTCCAACCACTTCCGTGGCTCTAATGCTGTCACCACCCCCATGGTGTTTTGCCTCATGAGGTTTTCAGTCTGAAGGTGAGGGAACTTCTTGTGGTCAATGAGGTCCGAATCTTTGAATTTCATGCTTGACATGTGGCCTAGGTGGATGCCTTCAAACATAATTCCATTTGCGAGGAGAGGGGTATAGAGCGAGCTCTTGGTCTTGTCCAGGTGCTTGGGCACTTTGGCCTTCCCTTTTCACGGAGGGACATAGTTGGGCAGTTTTGTTTGCAGAATGCGTAGGCTGAGTATCTACCTCCATGGCTTCATCTTCTTCTTCTACGATGATAAGCTCCTACAAATCCTCTTCTTATTCGTTTATTTCTTTAGTGACGAATTCCCCTTCTCCTCCATCGATAGTTTTCTGTGCAACAGGTTCTGCGGGGACACACATACTAGAGCCTTTGCTTGTTTGTCCTTGTTGGGTCTTGGCATGCATGGTGATTTAAGGAGTTATGCCACAATCTCGACACCTTCTGGAACATCCCCCATAGTTAGGGCCTACACAGCCTCCTCGGCGATCACTTTTGCTATCTCCATACCATCCTTAGTTGTTGCAATTGTATCTATGCCGCAATCTATCACTTATGAATTCAGGAGCTCAATCAATGCTTGACTCACAACACTCAGGGATCTGCTCAATCACTTAATTCACAAATGACCAAGTGTTGTTTAGTGGGTAGCCCTTTATATTTTATAGTGCTATTTGAATTTGAATTCGACCATTCCCCTAATTCCGGTTCATTAATGCTTTCTTGCCAGCAGATTTTCCCAGATTTTGCCCATAAATCACACCTTAAATGCCTACCGCCCACTCTATTTGGTCTCAAGTCGAGCATCCCATCCTGAATAGTGACTTCAACGGTCACTTTCTTACCAACCCATGTGGCAGTGCAACCCCCTGTGCATGGTCGCAGACCTTGTGACTTTTTGTTTTTGCACGCAGCTCTAGCCTCGCGCAACTTCTCGGCAAAGTAGTTTATAGTCCTAAGCTTCCTTTCAACTACTTGGAGTGCTAAGACTATATTTCCTTCAACTAGTCAGGTGACCACACCACCCGTGTAGAGTTCCATCCTATCCTCCATCATGGTTCTTGAAGAATCCCCACCTTTTATTGTTACGGTCGGCATCTCACACTTCACCATTTACAACACGCTACCTTGGTTACTATGCTTCGCAATATGTGGTCCAAGCCAAGGCATCAGACTAATCAATTTATGGTGATAGTTCTCAAACTTGTCAGCATGATCGTACACACCTTGCCTTACCATCCTGTTGAAGCCCTGAAAATCGGGTCGACAACAAGGGGGATACCCACCCGGTCCGGACCTTGGTTGGTAGCTCCTTATCCATTTGGTATAGTGGGTCCGACTGGGGATAATGGGACCAGTTTCCCAATCTGAGGGTGTGTGTGTGTGTAGAGTTGGATGAAGCTGATCTAAGAGTACTTTAAAGCTAATTTAATTCAGATTCTTAAACTAACTCTATGCTATTGTAATCTAATGAGAAACAACGCATCTAATCTACGCTAACCCGGGGTGTATATCTTCTATTAAGCGATCTAAAGAGATTTCAAACAACAACTGGTAATAAAGATCATTCATCTATCATAAGAATAGAAATCAATTAAGATAAACCACTTTGCATAGGAAGTTAGGCAAAGCAATTGTGAACAACATACTGCATAATAAGTTATTCATATATCAGATATAAATAAATGACTCCACCATACAGAAGTGCCAAATGGTAACTCATACATTCATGCAAAAACATATAAAGAACTGAAAACTATATATCACTTAAAGAATATAAGCATAAATGGCCAAGAGATAAAAGTACCATTTATGGCTAATCCTACTCACAAGCTTCAAGCAAAAACGATTTATCTCTACTTGTTCTAACATCTACTAAGAGTACAAAAGTGCAACATCAGTAGTAGACATCAAATGCAAATATTAATAAATCTCGATCCATCCATTCATCAAAACCTCCTCTGAGGGTGCAGAAGTGCATGTTCCGAGGAAAAGTTTTTGACAAATCTCTGGACCCTTCTCTAAATGCATGAGAAGGGTTAAAATACTACTTCCTAATTCTAATAATAGTGTTTTTACAAAATTTTAGGATACGTTTTTCAAATGACCATCCTTTTTCTAATCTTATAAAAAGAAAAAACAAACTTCTAAAAATAAGCTACTTTTGAACTTGGTCCTTAAAACTGCAAGTGTTCATCATGGACTTGAGAAGAGTTGGTTGGACGACTTCTGCGCTGAGCTGGGCTGCGAAAACAGAATCTATGAGAGCTAGCACTACTTTTTTCGACTGAGTTTATGATGCATTTCACAGTCATCCATTGACTGTGTGGCTTGACCAAGTATGCCCAGTAACACTCCCAATTTAACCTGTTCAATGCCTGGATCACTTTTCCCTTTTCCCGCGCCTTCTGCTTCCATTCTGCCTCCAGTCATAGTTTATTTGGTAGGTACCCCGGTGTGGTCTCCTCGATTAAGTTGGCCCTGTGTAAATTCTTATTTACACAGTCGATAAGAATGTTTGCCTGTGTGGCCGCTATCTCCGCTGCTTGTTTTGCCTACCTGATTTGATCGTCCCGTTTGTTAAAGAGCAATTCCTTATGATTCTCGTTTATTTTGGGTGCATTTGCTCTTTTCCCTTCCTATCCATCTTGCCAAGCTAAGTATTCCGTATCCATAACATATGCGGATAGATAAAAAGGGGGATAGATCTTTTGAGACAGGGACCTTTTAGACTGGTAATTCATAACAGCCGTGTAAAGATTATCAGAAAATATCTTGGCCCAATCCATAATATCGGCATTTGTGGCAGTGTCTATTAGTGGTAGCCATTCAGACGAAAATTTATTGATATCCGACATCCCAAATAGTCTACAAAGCATGTCCGCAACAAAACAATACGGATAGGTGAGGGAACCAGCGCTGTACCTACCATTTTTGTCCTTTTTGAGCGGCTCCTCTTTTCTGGACCAATCTTTAGTGGTCTCTGCTAGGTTTGGGTTCTCTGCTGCAAATTTCTCGACAAATTGTGCATTGTAGGTTGTTTGCGGTTCAGGAAGATGATACATAAGCTTTAAGTCTTGCGCGGCGAATGAACCTATGAGTCCATGTCCTTGAACCTTGAATTGTCTGCTGTGTAACTCTGCATTGTCAACTATCCACTTGATCATATCTGTATACGGTAAAATTTTGGGTCTATCTGCTATTCGGTGAAGAAATGAACATGCTAGCTCCTCCAAGGACGCCTCGGAAGAGTGTTGTGAGCCCACGGTAGTATCAACCTTCATTACTCTAGGATTTTCTTCCTCCAGTAGCCTATACATGCTTTCCCATGTCGAAATTCCTGCGTCTCTATTGCAGGCAGTGTCTGTATACAAAGGCGCCATCTCCTTAGTCTTTTCCTTCACCTCGGAGCCTTGAGCTTTATGTTTCTTTCCCATTTTCTCCTGTGTTCAGCTTTGAATCGTCTTAGCTCTTCATTTTTGCAGATTACGAGCGAAGTGGAAATGACTGATTAAGAAAGGTGATGGGAGAGTTTTAAATGCAACCAATATATCAAATATGCCACTTTACGTGAAGTAATTCTTTACAAAAGCATGCGTCTTCATTTCATTTAATAACTGACAACTAATCCATTTACTATCATTAAAAGCGCATGATCTTGAGTCAGATTATGGTAAGTGGATTTTCTTTGAATGACGTGCCCGAAGCATTCATGATTAAGTGATTCATGATTTGCTTACGTAACATCGAAGATCATGCCATCGCAAATCGCGCCAATCGCAAATAGCAAGATCGCAGATTTGCACCATCGCAGATATTGCAACATCGTAGGTCGCAACATCGCAGGTTGCAGAAGTTTAATGTTTGCCAAATACTGCCAGTTTATTTCTGCGATATGTGATCTTGCGATCCGTGTTATCGCAGATCGGTAGATCTTGAAGTTTTTCCTTATGATCATTACTTCATTGCGATGCGATGTTATGCTTAACACGAGGGTCTTGCGCATACTGATATTATAGGGGAATGAAGGCATTTCCTATCTTTTTTGCAACACAGTTTAAGGACTTTTACCTTATCGTAGACTTAGGTTAGAAATATTGAAAAGACCTTTCTAAGCTTACGATGGTAACCTTATTTTGAAGAAAGAAAAACTTTCTTTTTCTTAAAAATTTAACTAAGGGTCCCCATTCATTTAGTATTTTGGACAACACTTAAATGAACAAGGGGGGCGGGGGGGGTGTTGTTGGCCACAACAATTGGCGATTCACTTGGGAGAACCAGTTATCTCTGATCTTCTATTGACGTTTTTCAAACTTTCGAAAACAATGTTTTTTTTTTCTTTTCAAAAAACTTAAACTTTATTATAGAAAGATAAAACATATCATACTTCAAACTGTCAATGATATTTTATTTCAACCCCTTTCTATTTTAATTACTTGTATCCTTAGCTTGTCCTTGCATTTATATTAGCCATTACTTGGTCTTGAAATAAAAATTAAAATAAAGTCTTCCCTGTATAGCAGTCCTTTTTAAATATGCTTCTTTGTCGCAAGTAGAGCCTCTGCTGCCAGCAGGCGTCCATAGCCTCAACAGGGTTACCTATTACCTAGTAATGATCCTTTATCCTGCTTAAGGTTATCTACAACCTTTCAGAGAAAAACCCATTTTGACACTTTTTCCTTTTTCATTCTCTAAATAGCAATGTCTTGGTTTGGTGGCCAAATTATGACATAGTCATTCAATTGATTTACACTTTTGCTAAACAAGCTGGCTCGTGATGAGACGCCTTGTCTTTTGGTTGCAACAATCTTGAGTCGTTGCCCTGTTTTGGTGGACAGTATTGGCAAAGTTAGCAAGTTATAATACCTGTGATCATGATAAGCCGGCTCGTGATGAGACCTCTTATTCTTTGAGATATAGCGTTTTCTTGGATTGTTTCCCTGAATGCTGCGATTTCCTTTAGCAGGGAGGAAGTCAATTTTCTTTCCTTAAGAAAGTTCTGGACGACAATAATAGAGCTTCTTTGGAAATGGTTGTTTCTACAGGGACCCCTTATTTTGTTATTGATGCCTTTCATTGTACTAACGTAAAACAATTCCTTCACTAAGATTGCTTTATTCAAATTTTTTGGAGTTGAAACTAGTATCATATCTGGGTTAAAGTTATATTGATAATAAAGATCAAGTTTCCAAAAAGACTTGCTGTTTATAGAAGCAGAAGTTCAAAATCTTGATAGAGAAAAGGTGACTTTAGTAAATTCCAAATGCTGTTAACCATAACAAATTTTATTACGGAGAAAAATATTTAACGAAATGAGAGGTAGACATTCCCTAGGGTTATGTAGAGAATAGGGATAATATCTTCTCTTATTTTTCCTACCAACTATTAAAAGTAAACCTAATAACCTAACTAAACTACTCCTACTCCTATCCTAAGTATATACAAAAATTTGACTAGGTGAAATGATATTTCCAGTGGAGTCATCTTCTCATTTTTATTCCTACACGCATGTAACTTTCCAACATTAGTGTTAAGAACGAAATTTTTCTTGGACTGTTAATGTTGGATGTGGAATAAGAATGTATAACCTCAGTTGGAATTCTGTCCGAAATTTATTTCTCATGAAAACTTCTTTCCAACTAGATATCTATTGGATCATAAAAATGAGGATGAATTTCTGTTATGGATTGATGATCTCGTATAGAGGAAGTTCTGAACTTCCTTGACACAGTTTAGCTTTCCAAAATGGTATCTCGTCTTTTGAATGTTCTTTGATAAGGTGCTCAACATACCAGAGTAATCTATCAAAAGTCTGAAACTTTAAAACACAATCCGATTTTGTACAAAATGAGTGCAAGTGAGAAAGAAAAAAATGATTATCTGTACAAATAAAGTTACAGCACAACTGGGATTGGCTTGGAATATTTTGTTGTTCACAAGAAATGGCCAGAGTTATGGGATCCGAACAATTTTGAATCTCGTCTTGTGAATCAAAAGACAAGTTATGATTGTGAATAGGCATGGGGGGTTCTTCATGATATGAATCATAGATCGGGGTATTGTCTTGGATAGTAAAATCAGGCGAATGATCTTTCGCTTTGAAATGAGGGTTGAATGATATGATTTCCGAATTAGAATATCTCTCATTATTTGAGTTTTGATGGGTTACTTGAGATAAATCAATAACATCATCGTTGTCAAAGTAACCATCATAAATGATTTTACTGGTTTCCCTAGATTTCTCTTTTTCGTCATATATTTTCAGACAAGGAAGGACAAGTGGTTCTTGTTTGAAAATAATCAAAGGATGTTATATAGCTATCTCTTTATCTTGAAAACCTAATGATGACTCATTTGAATAATCCTCCGTGCTTTTTGAGATATTTTTAATGTTGAGACGGGAAAAGTTATCATCACTAAAAACATCAGGATAAAGAGAAAAATGTGATTATGAAACAATGCATTTGAAAATACCATCATGGAAAAATCTTTGTTCATCAAATTCATTATAGACATCGGGCTTTAGATCATACCTTTGTGTACTGATACTTTTTGAAAGAGAAATAGTTTGCTGTTCTAACCTTGGCATCTGCATTTGTTGACTTGCAACGATATTATCTGACCTTGTATCAAAGTCATCTCCTGGTTCCAAGGCAGGCTTTCCTCAGCATTCTCGTTTTTGTCTTCTTGCATTAGAGCATGGATGACTCCTAGGCTTTTGGGGCTTTCTTCATTATGAGCGATTTGTATATTCAAATTGGAATTCTTGTTCATATTAGAAAGAAATGAGACAAAACTTGAACTAATTTATGCTTGATTAGACATAGGAGGCAAGGAATGTTCAGCATAATCTAAAGATTCTTCATCTATGAGTTCACTTTCAAGATCGTACTTTAGACAATTAAGATGAAATCGCATATTAAAATCCCTAACAGATTCATCTTGTTTCTGTAAATAATCAATTTCATCATATACTTGGTCATAGTCATAACAATCAAATTCAAAGATGAAAGTCTTGACGAATTGGTCCCAGCTGTGAATTGATGCAACTGGGAGGGTTCTGCACCATTTTCTAGCTTCCGCCGTGAATGTAAGAGTAAAAATTATGCATAAAATGCCTTCATCAATTCTTTGAACATCATAACTTGAGACTCTTTGAATAAATTGAAGAGCATGATTAAAAGTAGAAGAATTATTCTTACCATTGAATTTTACCTGAGACAAGAGTCTTACCACTTTAGGTGGAGTGTTGGAAGAGGTAGGAACATGGATGCAACTCCAAATGGGAAGTTTGCGAGCAGCCATCCAGATTCAAATGTTACAATTAAAAATCATTCCAACAGACACTATGTTCAAGCCCTCCTTCTAGCGCCAAATATGTTGAAGCCCCGAAAATCGGGTCAACAACAAGGGAGATACCCACCCGATCCGGACCTTGGTTGTTAGCTCCTTATCCGTTTGGTATAGCGGGTCTGACTGGGGATAATGGGACCAGTTTCCCAATCTGAGGGTGTGTGTGTGTGTAGAGTTGGATGAAGCTGATCTAAGAGTACTTTAAAGCTAATTTAATTCAGATTCTTAAACTAACTCTATGGTAATGTAATCTAATGAGAAACAACGCATCTAATCTACGCTAACCCAGGGTGTATATCTTCTATTATGCGATCTAAAGAGATTTCAAACAACAACCGGTAATAAAGATCATTTAGCTATCATAAGAATAGAAATCAATTAAGATAAACCACTTTGCATAAGAAGTTAGGCAAAGCAGTTGTGAACAACATATCACATAATAAGTTATTCATATATTAGACATAAATAAATGACTCCACCGTACAGAAGTGCCAAATGGTAACTCATACATTCATGCAATAACATATAAACAACTGAAAACTGTAAATCACTTTAAGAATATAAGCAAAAATGGCCAAGAGATAAAAGTACCATTTATGACTAATCCTACTCATAAACTTCAAGCAAAAACGATTTATCTCTACTTGTTCTAACATCTACTAAGAGTACAAAAGTGCAACATCAGTAGCAGACATCAAATGCAAACATTAATAAATCTTGATCCATCCATTCATCAAAACCTCCTCTGAGGGTACAGAAGTGCACGTTCCGAGGACAAGTTTTTGACAAATTTATGGACCCTTCTCTAAATGCATGAGAAGGGTTAAAATACTATTTCCTAATTCTAATAATAGTGTCTTTACAAAATTTAGGATGTGGTTTTCAAATGACCATCCTTTTTCTAATATAAATAAAAAGAAAAAAACAAATTTCTAAAATAAGGCTACTTCTGAACTTGGTCCTTAAAACTGCAAGTGTTCATCATGGGCTTGAGAAGATTCGGTTGGCCGACTTTTGCGCTGAGCTAGGCTGCGAAAACAAAATCTATGAGAGCTGGCACTACTTTTTCGGCTGCGTTTATGATGCATTTCACAGTCATCCATTGACTATGTGGCTTGACCAAGTATGCCCAGTAACACTCCCAATTTAACTTGTTCAATGCCTAGATCGCTTTTCCCTTTTCTTGCGCCTTCTGCTTCCATTATGCCTCCAGTCGTAGTTTATTTGGTAGGTACCCCGGGGTGGTCTCTGCGATTCAGTTGGCCCTGTGTAAATTCTCATTTACACAGTCGATAAGAATGTTTGCTTGCGTGGCCGCTGTCTCCACTGCTTGTTCTGCCTGCCTGATTTGATCATCCCATTTATTAAAGAGAAATTCTTTATGACTCTCGTTTATTTTGGGTGTACTTGCTCTTTTCCCTTCCTCTTCATCCTGCCAAGCTAAGTATTCCGTCACTCGTCTGTCACTCTGATCATAGTCACTTTGCAAGTCCGCCACTTGATTGGTGATTTTATCGCTTAGCTCGCAATAGTGACTCCATTGTGATATCGTACGTCCCAACTCTTCCTGTTGCTGCAGAAGTTGCTCATTTAAGTCAATAGATTTTGAAACAAATTCGGCAAGCTTAGGCTCGTCTTTATGCATTTCTTGTAAAGTTTGCAACTGCTTTCCTTTTTCGTCTAGACTTCTTTGATAGCTTATCTGCATCTGCTAAAAGTCTTCTTGTAACTTCTCGAGCTCTTTGGACTCTTCAATTCTAGCATTGGCTTGTTGTAACTGTCGTTGTAGTAGCTGTATTTGATTTTCTTGTTCTTTCAACAGTTGCTGAACTTCCGATGCCTTGTCAATAGTTGCAGAAGCATATGCTCCTACGATCTGAGACAACTTAGTGAGATGTTCTGTCGGGTTATTGTTGGGGTCTTTCCATAAGACGTCCAAATGTTCAGCATCTTGTGACAGTGTATTTTCTAGTTTTATTTTCTTCCTTTGTCTCCTTACAACTGCTTTATGTTGGGGACTATAGAATACATCCAGTGGGGGAATTTCTTCTACATTAAGTAGAAGCTTAGAAGGTGGAGCGATAGAAATGTGCTCCGTTTCTGTGACACTGCTGACTATGGTCGAAACCAATTCTTGCGCTATCTGTGTATTGGTCACAGGTGTTCTTGGGGCTTGCCCTTCAAGATTGATCATCTCGTTGAAGGTTTCCCATTTTTTGTCTAGTTCTGTTGTGACGAGTGGTGCTTTAATGACAGGAGGGGGGACGTCTCTTGGCAGTGAGGCAATAACTTGCTGTTGCGACATTGCACTTGACTGGGCTGTATGTTTAGCTGTTTCTTTTCTTTTTCCTTGGTCTCTTCCAGACCCTTTAGAATGTTAAGGCACTCCTTGCGCAGTGTTAGATTTAGATTTGGAAGTGCTAGAGTTTCCACTAAGGCTGACGCTTGGAGTTGGTTCTCTGGCAGGCAGTCGCAGCTTCTCTAGAGGAACATTGGCCAGCCTTATTTCCCTGTATAACATGAATCTTTGGAGGTCATCTGGAGACAACCTCGACCGAGCTTCCCTCAAAATTTCCTGGAGTGAGCTTCTACTCTGAAACAAATCATCAAACAAATCTTTCTTTCCAACGAATACTTTTATTTTGACGTTCATTGTAAAATCTTGGGCAACATTATTTGGGTCAAATGGCCGAGATGGAAATTTAAATAATTGTAGACACATCACATTCTCCACTTCGGTGAAAGAATGTCCTACATCGAACAATGAGAAGGCCCCACAAGCTACAGGAAACTGAGGCCATATGGCCTTCTTCTTGTGTTTTAGGTCTTTGGTCAGGTCGCCTTCTGAGCAGGTTTGATAGGCGATTTCCCGAGCCAAAAGTTTGTCGGGGATATATAGAGGTAGGACATGTGGAGGTACAGTGCTCCCAAACACTCTAATATAAGTGAACCATTCTTCCCTGAACCATCTTGCGATGGGGATGATGTCTATCTGTGCCTCGGGTGAGCACCTCGAGGGTTCTTCATCATACATCATTCTATATAGGGGTAAGGTAAGCCCGCGAAAAATGTGAGAAGTGTGGGATGAACTGAGAATCCCATAGCATTTTATGATAAACATGAATAGGTAATGGGTCCTGGGTAGTCCATTTCCAACCCATAGTGGGGAATTTAGACACATAACAAATATAATCCATAATATACGTAGACAGATAAAAAGGAGGATAGACCCTTTGAGACAAGGATCTTTTAGACCGGTAATTCATAACAACCGTGTAAAGATTATCAGAAAAGATCTTGGCCCAATCCATAATATCAGAATTTGTGGCAGCATCAATTAGTGGTATCCATTCAGACGAAAATTTACTGATATCCGGCATCCCAAATAATCTGCAAAGCATGGCCGCAGCAAAACAATACAGAGAGGTGAGGGAACCAGTGCTGTACATACCATTTTTGTCCTTTTTGAGTGGCTCCTCTTTTCTGGACCAATCTTTAGTGGTCTCTGCTAGGTTTGGGTTCTCTGCCGCGCAAATTTCTTGACAAATTGTGCATTGTAAGTCGTCTGTGGTTCAGGAAGATGATACATAAGCTTTAAATCTTGCGCGGTGAATGATCCTATGTAGCCCATTGTCCTTGAACCTTGAATTGTCTGTTGTTCAACTCTGCATTGTCAAGTATCCACTTGATCATATCTGTATATGGTAAAATTTTGGGCCTAGCTGCTATCCGGTGAAGAAATGAACATGCTAGCTCCTCTAACGACGCCTCAGAAGAGCGTTGTGAGCCCGCGACAATATCAACCTTCATTACTCTAGGATTTTCTTCCTCCAGCAGCCTGTACATGCTTTCCCATGTCGAAATCCCTATGTCTCTATTGCAGGTAGTGTCTGTATACAAAGGCGCCATCTCCTTCGTCTTTTCCTTCGCCTTGGAGCCTTGAGCTTTATTTTTCTTTCCCATTTGCTCTTGCGTTTGGATTTGAATCGTCTTAGCTCTTCGTTCCTGCAAATCACGAGTGAAGTGGAAATGACTGATTAAGAAAGGTGATGGGAGAGTTTTAAATGCAACAGATATATCAAATATGCCACTTTACGTGAATTAATTCTTTACAAAAGCACGCGTCTTCATTTCATTTAATAACTGAAAACTAATTCATTTACTATCATTAAAAGCGCATGATCTTGAGTCAGATTATGGTAAGTGGTCTTTCTTTGAATGGCGTGCCTGAAGGATTCGTGATTAAGTGATTTATGATTTGCTTACGTAACATCGAAGATCGCACCATCGCAAATCGCGCTATCGCAAATCGCAAGATCGCATATTGCACCTTTGCAGATTGCACGATCGCAGCGATCGCAACATCGCAGGTCGCAGAAGTTTAATGTTTGCCAAATCTTGCCAGTTCATTTCTGTGATATGCAATCTTGCGATCGGTGCTATCGCATATCGGTAAATCTTGAAGTTTTTCCTTATGAGTATTACTTCATTGCGATGCGATGTTATGCTTAACACGAGGGTTTTGCACATACTGATATTATAGAGGCATGAAGGTGTTTCCTATCTTTTTTGCAACGCAGTTTTAAAGATATTTCCCTCATCGTAGATTTAGGTTAAAAATATTCAAAAGACCTTTCTAAGCTTACGATGGTAACCTTATTTTGAAGAAAGGAAAAACTTGCTTTTTTCTTAAAAATTTAACTAAGGGTCCCCATTCATTTAGTATTTTGGACAACACTTAAATGAACAAGGGGGGGGGGGGGTTGCTGGCCACAACAATTGGCGATTCACTTGGGAGAACCAGTCATCTCTGATCTTCTATTGACGTTTTTCAAACTTTCGAAAACAAAAAATTTTCTCAGAAAACTTAAACTTTATGATAGAAAGATAAAACATATTATACTTCAAATTGTCAATGATATTTTGTTTCAACCCCTTTCTATTTTAATTACTTGTATCCTTAGCTTGTCCTTGCATTTACATCAGCCATTACTTGGCCTTTGAAATAAAAATTAAAATAAAGTCTTCCCTGTATAGCAGTCTTTTTAAATATGCTCCTTTGTCGCAGGTAGAGCCTCTGCTGCCAACAGGCATCCATAGCCTCGACAGGGTTACCTATTACCCAGTAATGATCCTTTATCCTGCTTAAGGTTATTTACAACCTTTCAGAGAAAAACCCATTTTGACACTTTTTTCTTTTTTATTCTCTAAAGAACAATGTCTTGGTTTGGTGGCCAAATTATGACACAATCATTCACTTGATTTACAGTTTTGCTGAACAAGCTGGCTCGTGATGAGACCCCTTGTCTTTTGATTGCAACAATCTTGAGTCGTTGCCCTTTTTTGGTGGACAGTATTGGCAAAGTCAGCAAGTTATAATATCTGTGATCATGATAAGCCGGCTCGTGATGAGACCTCTTATTCTTTGAGATATAGTGTTTTCTCGGATTGTTTCTCTGAATGTTGCGATTTCCTTTAGCAAGGAGGAAGTCAATTTTTTCCTTAAGAATGTTTTGGACGACAATAATAGAGCTTCTTTGGAAATGGCTGTTTCTACAGGGAATCCTTATTTTGTTATCGATGCCTTTCATTGTTCTGACGTAAAACATTTCCTTCACTAAGATTACTTTCTTCAAATTTTTTGGAGTTGAAACTAGTATCATATCTGGGTTAAAGTTCTATTGATAATAAATATCAAGTTTCCAAAAAGATTTGCTATTTATAGAAGTAGAAGTTCAAAATCTTGACAGAGAAAAGGTGTCTTTAGTAAATGTCAAATGTTGTTAACCAAAGCAAATTTTATTATGGAGAAAAATATTTAACAAAATGAGAGGTAAATATTCCCTAGGGTTATGTACGGAATAGGGATAATCTCTTCTCTTATTTTGCCTACCAACTATTAAAAGTAAACCTAATAACCTAGCAATTATCCTACTCTACTCTAACTATTACAAATTTAACTAAGTGAATGATATTTCCGTGGAGCCATCTTTTCATTTTTATTCCTACCGTATGTAACTTTCCAAACTCCATGTTAAGAAAAAAACTTTCTTGGACTGTTAATGTTGGATGTGGAATAAGAATGTATAAATTCAGTTGGAATTCTGTTCGAAATTTCTTTCTCATGAAAACTTCTTTCCAACTGGATAATCTATTGGATCATAAAATGGGATGAAATTCTGTTATGATTGATGATCTTGTAATAGAGGAAGTTCTGACTCCTGACACAGTTTAAGCTTTCCAAAATGGTAGCTCGTCTGGAATGTTCTTTGATAAGGTGCTCAACATACCATAGTAATCTATCAAAAGTCTGAAAATTTAAAACACAATCTGATTTTGTACAAAATGAGTGCAAGTGAGAAAGAAAGAAATGATTATCTGTACAAATAATGTTACAGCACAATTGGGATTGGCTTGGAATCTTTTGTTGTTCACAAGAACTGGCCAAAGTTATGGGATCCGAGCAATTTCGAATTTCGTCTTGTGAATCAGAAGACAAGTTATGATTGTGAACAGGCATGAGGGTTTCTTCGTGATATGAATCATAGATCGGGATATTGTCTTGGAAAGTAAAATCAGGAAAATGATCTTTTGCTTTGAAATGAGGATTGAATGATATAATTTCCGAATTAGAATATCTCTCATTATCTGAGTTTTGATGAGTTACTTGGGATAAATTAATAACATCATCGTTGTCAAAGTAACCATCATAAATGATTTTACAGGTTTCCCTAGATTTCTCTTTTTCGTCATATATTTTCAGACAAGGGAGGTCAAGTGGTTCTCATTTGAAAATAATCAAAGGATGTTCTATAGCTGTCTTTTTATCTTGAAAACCTAATGATGACTCATTTGAATAATCCTCTGTGTTTTTTGAGATATCTTTAATATTGAGAGGGGAAAAGTTATCATCACTAAAAACATCGGGATAAAGAGAAAAATGTGATTCTGAAACAATGCATTTGAGAATATCATCATGGAAAAATCTTTGTTCATCAGATTCATCATATACATTGGGCTTTAGATCATACCTTTGTGTACTGATACTTTTTGAAAGAGAAATATTTTGTTGTTCTAACCTTGGCATCTGCATTTGTTGACTTGCAACAATATTATCTGACCTTGTATCAAAGTCATCTCCTGGTTCCAAGGCAGGGTTTCGTCCAGCATCCTCGCTTTTGTCTTCTTGCATTAAAGCATGCATGACTCCTAGGCTTTGGAGACTTTCTTCATTACGGATGATTGGTATATTCAAATTGGAATTCTCGTTCATATTAGAAGAAAATGAGACAAAACGTGAACTAATTTCTACTTGATAAGACATAGGAGGCAAGGAATGTTCAACATAATCTAAAGATTCTTCATCTATGAGTTCACTTTCAAGATCGTACTTTAGACAATTAAGATGAAATCGCATATTAAAATCCCTAACAGATTCATCTTGCTTCCGTAGATAATCAATTTAATCATATACCTGGTCATAGTCATAACAATCAAATTCAAAAATGAAAGTCTTCACAAATTGGTCCCAGCTGTGAATTGATGCAACTGGGAGGATTCTGCACCATTTTCTAGCTTCCGCTGTGAATGTAAGAGTAAAAATTCTGCATAAAACGCCTTCATCAATTCTTTGAACATCATAACTTGAAACTCTCTGAATAAATTGAAGAGCATGATTAAATGTAGAAGAATTATTCTTACCATTAAATTTTAGCTGAGACAAGAGTCTTACCACTTCAGGTGGAGTGTTGGAAGAGGTAGGAACATGGATGCAACTCCAAATGGGAAGTTTGTGAGCAGCGATCCAGATTCAAATGTTACAATTGAAAATCATTCCAACAGACACTATGTTCAGGCCCTACTTCTAGCGCCAAATATGTTGAAGCCACGAAAATCAGGTCAACAACAAGGGGATACCCACTCGGTCCGGACCTTGGTTGGCAGCTCCTTATCCGTTTGGTATAGCGGGTCTGACTGGGGATAATGGGACCAGTTTCCCAATCTAAGGGTCTGTGTGTGTGTAGAGTTGAATGATGCTGATCTAAGAATACTTAAAGCTAATTTAATTCAGGTTCTTAAACTAACTCTATGCTATTGTAATCTAATGAGAAACAACACATCTAATCTACGCTAACCCGGGGTGTATTTCTTTTATTATGCAATCTAAAGAGATTTCAAACAATAACTGGTAATAAAGACCATTCAGCTGTCATAAGAATAGAAATCAATTAAGATAAACCACTTTGCATAAGAAGTTAGGCAAAACAGTTGTGAACAACATATCGCATAATAAGTTATTCATATATCAGACATAAATAAATGACTCCACCGTACAGAAGTGCCAAATAGTAACTCATACATTCATGCAATAACATATAAACAACTGAAAACTTTAAATCACTTCAAGAATATAAGCAGAAATGGCCAAGAGATAAAAGTACCATTTATGACTAATCCTACTCATAAACTTCAAGAAAAAATGATTTATCTCTACTTGTTCTAACATCTACTAAGAGTACAAAAGTGCAACATCAGTAGCAGACATCAAATGCAAACATTAATAAATCTTGATCCATCCATTCATCGAAACCTCCTCTGAGGGTGCAGAAGTGCATGTTCCGAGGACAAGTTTTTGACAAATTTCTGGACCCTTCTCTAAATGCCTGAGAAGGGTTTAAATACTGCTTAACTAATTAACTTAATTACATAAATTTAGGATACGGTTTTAAATGACCGCCCCTTTGATAAAGCAAAACTATTTCTAAAAGTTGAATCTAATTCCGAACCATTTCTGTATTTGCTCCTTAGTGCTGCAAGCATGCAACATTCGCCTGGGAAGAGTCGGTTGGTCGCCTTCTGCTTTCGTTTGAGCTATGAAAATAGAAATAACAAGCACTGGCACCACTTTCTGGTAAACTAGACGATATTTTCGAGAATCTTCCTCTGGCTGGGTGTATTCACTGCGTGTATACTTGGTAATAACTCAAATTTCTCTCAAACTGATTCTGCTTTTGCTATTTCGGTTTCCGGCCTTGCGAATGACTGAACAAGTTAGGGACTTTACTCTCTGAACAATTTTCTGCATCGAAAACCACCTCCGTTCTTTGTTCCAGGCTTTTCTGGTGCGTTTTCCTTCTTTAGCGCCTCTTTTGTAAACATGTTGCTTTTGTGCGCCTTTGACTCTGAGCTTTAGATGGCCTATTGACATCAGCATCTGTTGAGTGATACTCTGGAATCTGTGGTTCTGTCGCATGCGGCATCTGTTTCTGAAGGGATCTCTTCTCTGTTCTCCGAGCATTGATGCTTTCCCCTTTTCCTTAGATGTTTCCTGCACATTACTTCATGTTATTTCATGTCTTACAGTTTACGCAAAGGAAAAGAGTAATGATAATAAAGATTGACATGAAAGCTTTAAGCTCTTATGAATGCATAATCATGACACTCATAGCGAACTGACTCTTTGAAAAACACAAAACTGTCCTTCCTGAATACTTTGGCGTCCAATCATTAATTTCTTTTAAGGCGCGCGCCCAATTTTGGTTTACGGACAGCTTTCCTTGAATACTGCGCCGAGGAAAATTTGCGATGGGTGATTTCTGCAACTCGCATCATAGCATCGCGGATCGCGTCGTCAAGATGTGTCATCGTAGAAAATCATGATCGCGAATTTTTGCAAATCGCATTTATCGCAGACTGCAGCATCGCAAATTGCAGCATCGCAGATCCCAGCATCGCAGATCGTGTTTATTCATTCAATCATTGTGTGTTGCTTACGCGATATTGCGATATGCGACGTCGCATATTGGTCGTCAGAGATTTCTTAAGTTTTTTTTATTTAAGAGTGCTTCATAATGAATGTGATGCGATGAATTTCACGTCGCTTCTTCGCAGTTTATTAAGCTCATAAGAAAACGTTTCATTCTCTTCTCGCGATGCGATAAAGTTTTAAGGAGTTAAATACTAAACTTTTCATAAAAATTTTGTTTGGATTTTTTATTAAGGGTCCCCATTTGCTTGGTGTTATTGCTAATATCAAACAAATAGGGGGGTTGTTGGTGGCCACAACAATGGCGATTCACTGGGAAGAACCAGTTATCTCTGCTTTTCTATTGAATTTTAACTTTCGAAGCAGAAAAATTTTCATAAGTCTAAATTTTTTTATGGATAGATAGAGTACATTATGCCTTATCCTATCAATGATATTTTGTTTCAACCTTTTTCTATTCCAATCGTTTGCTTCCTCAGGCTTAGTCCTTGTATTTACATCAGCCATTACTTGGCCTTTTAAAGACAAAATAAGGTCTTCTCTATGTGTTGGCTTTAAAATATGCTCATTTGTCGTAGGTAGAGCCTCTGCTGCCAGCAGGCATCCATAGCCTCGACAGGGTTACCTGTCACCCAGCAATGATCCTTTATCCTGCTTAAGGCTATTTACAACCTTTCATAGAAAAACCCATTTTGACACTTTTTCCTTTTTTATTCTCTAAAGAACAATGTCTTGGTTTGGTGGCCAAATTATGACACAATCATTCACTTGATTTACACTTTTGCTGAACAAGCTGGCTCGTGTTGAGACCCTTTGTCTTTTGATTGCAACAATCTTGAGTCGTTGCCCTGTTTTGGTGGACAGTATTGGCAAAGTCAGCAAGTTATAATATCTGTGATCATGATAAGCCGGCTCGTGATTAGACCTCTTATTCTTTGAGATATAGTGTTTTCTCGGGTTGTTCCTCTGAATGCTGCGATTTTCTTTAGCAGGGAGGAAATCATTGTTTTTCCTTAAGAAAGCTCTGGACGACAATAATAGAGTTTGAAAACAACAGTTTTACAGAGAATATTTAATTTTTTATTGATACTTTTCATTATGCTGATATAAAACAATTTTTTGCCAAAGGTTGCTTTCATCAAATTTTTTGAAGTTGAAACTAGTATCATATCTAGGGTAAAGTTAACTCTATCTGCCAATAATAAAGATCAGATTTTTCAAAAAAAATTACTATTTCTACAAGCGAAAAAAATCAAAATATAATAGAGAATTGGTGTCTTTTTTCATGAACCCCTGTAGTAACCATCTACAACTGGTTTTTATTTATAAGAAAAAAACTTTTGAATAATAAAAAAAAAAAAAAAAACTAAAACTATCCTACAAAATAGAAGAGTAATCTTCTATGGAAAATATATTTTAAGGATCTTTCCATTAACAGGCAAAGAATCCTTTCTACCTGCTAAATCCCGCAACACAAACGTTGATGGGCCTATGACTTCAAAAATATGAAAAGGACCAAGCCACATCTTCTGAAATTTTGTATGTTTGTATTTTTCTTCATGAGCCTTATCCCATTTCAAAACTAGATCTCCCATCTGAAAAAAAATTCTGGTCACTATGCTTGAATCAAAAGAGGATTTTATTAGCGCTTAGTGATGAGCATGGGTTTTCTTAGCTTGTTCTCGTCGTTCTTCTAATTTAATTATTTCCATTTGTCTTAATTGTAAGGAGGAAGTAGATACTTCATCGATGTATTGTACTAAAGACAAGGAGGGGATCACTAAGTGAGTTGGAAGAACCACTTCCTTCCCATAAACTAAATTAAAGGGAGAAGTGCCGATTGAAGCTTTCTTCGTTATT
>APFE031038894.1:0-14987 GCA_000404065.3 Pinus taeda
TTATAGGAATTTACTAAATTCTTATAAACCCTAAACCCTAAGCATTTTATAGCATTCTAAAAAGAGTTTTGTAACTTTCACTTAATTTTTTTATCAAATTAATTTACTAAGGAGTTATAAACCCTAAACCATAAAAACTAAACCCTAAACCGAAAAGCCTAAACGCTAAACCCTAAACCCTAAGACTTTTATAACATTTCAAAAAGTGTTTTGTAACTTTTATTTAAGTGTTTATTAAAAAAATTTACTCAAGTGTTTTAAACCTTAAACGGTAAAACCTAAACCCCAAACCCTAAAACCGATACCTTATACCCTAAAACCTAAACCGTAAGCATTTCATAACATTTTAAAAAGTGTTTTGTAACTTTTTTTACATGTTTATTAAAAGAATTACTAAAGTGTTATAAACTTTAAACCCTAATATGTAAAACCTAAACAATAATTAATTTATAACATTTTAAAGAGTGTTTTGTAACTTTTATTTAAGTTTATATTCAAAACATTTACTAAATTGTTATAAACCTTAAACCCTAAACTCTAAAGCCTAAGAATTTTATCACATTTTAAAAACTATTTGTAACTTTTATTTAAGTTCTTATTAAAAGAATTTACTAAAATGTTATAAACCATAAATCCTAAACCCTAAACCCCAAACCCTAATCCCTAAACCATAAACCCTAAGAGTTTTATCAATATCTATAATAAGGGAAGACCACACCTAGGTATGTGAGTATACGAGGGAGAAAATTGTGGTACATGAGATACGCCAACCTTTGCTTTTCCACCCTTCTTCATAAACCTTTCTCCTTTTATTTAATTTTCTTCATAACTCCTCAAGGCTCCATGGGATGAATGCATTATGTGTAATATGTAGCAATGTATACCCTCTTAAGGTGGGTGGCTCATCCATCCACCCTAAACCCTAAACCCTAAACGCTTAACTCTAAACCCCAAACCCTAAACCATAAACCATAAACCCCAAATCCTAAACAATAAACCCTAAACCAAAAATCTTTAAACTTAAACCCTAAGGATTTTTTAAAGTGTTATAAACCCTAAACCCTAAACCCTAAGCCTTGAAGCCTAAACTGCAAAAGCATAACCCTAAACCCTAAACCACAAACTTTAAATCCTGAACCCTAAATTCTAAACCCTAAACCTTAAGCATATTATAACATTTTTAAAAACGTTTTGTAACTTTTATTTAAATTCTTACTAGAAACATTTACCAAAGTGCTATAAACCCTAAACCCTAAATTGTAAACCCTAAACTCTTAACCCTAAACCCTAAGTATTTTATAACATTTCAGAAAGTGTTCTGTAACTTTTATTTAAATTTTTATTTTATTTTTGCTGAAGCAAGAGACTTTACTTCTATTTCAAAAACCCAGAAGTAAAGTTACAATAAATACAAAAGGCCTAAATTTCTCAAGGCCTATGGAAACCTCAAGGCCGTACTGCCATAGATGTGACCCTCAAATAAACTAAAGGACAAGCTAAATTAAAAAATGGTCCCCACGGTTAAAAGCTAACCCAAAGTCGAATTTTGGGAACCCTTCCCTCATTAACTCACAAAAATTGAAAATAGTAGCAGCCCCACTAAATAGACCATCCAAATCTGACCGTTGAATTCCATTGCCAGAAAGGACGGCTCGGAGATAAATCAGAAAGCCAAGAAGCATGATCTTTAAGGTGCGATGAAGGGTGCTTTAACGAATCCCACCCATGCCATGTTTTGAGATCCTAGTGGAATCGATCTCAACAATCCAATACCACTTACCATTTGAATGCCACGTGATCATTGGGAAACCGCTCAAAGCATGGTTTTCTGAATCGAAAGAGGGGTATAGTGGAATTTCCCTCATGGGATTGATCTAGTCTTTCATTCCACTAAAACTGACCATTGAGCTCGCAGCCAAAGCATTCAGTATATGTAAATAAAACCCAGTGTCATCATTCGAGACAAAAAGGAGACCAGTTCCCTTACACCAAAGGAAGCTATCACCATTCAGAGTTTGCCCTTTTTCAAGGAGCCGACCACAGTATTGTGTACGAACTTGCATAAAAGGCTTTAATCTATGCCTAACCCTCATGCCCAATATTTGAAAATTTCTTTTCCCTCTACAATTTGTTCATTGCAGAGATCTTTTAACCTGCTTGGAGGCATCTCCAGCCACTTCATCTCAATCCTGCATTCTGAATTGAACACTCCTTGGTTGGCCAGTAAATATGCAAGTTTATTGGCTTTCCTCCGAACATGATTGAAGCTAATAGTTCGAAGTCTAAGGAGATGTTTATGGATTCTTTGGTACACTTGTATTAGTCTCCAATGCTTTGAGACACTTTCTGGCACTATTCCATAATTTATTTTCTTAACTACATTTATAGAAATCTCTGAGTCTGCTTCGATAATGACATTCGATCTGTGATTAAGTTTAAGAAGCTCTAGACATTGTTCCAAAGCCATTAATTCAACCATGTTGTTGGTGGCTTTGCCTAGATGCAGTGGAAAGTAAAGATTATTTTTCCTTCTTCATCTCTTAACACCCCTCCATAACCTGTTGTCCCCGAGTTTCTCTTTGAAGCCCCATCAATATTGCATTTCAGAAAACCTTTCGGTGGAGGATGCCAGAACTCCTTTTCCATTTCCAACTCTCTTTCTTTTCTGCTAAGACCATGGTAAATGATGTCTTGCATTCCCAGATGCTTGACTGTTCTCAATTCAAGCATTGTGGTAGGATTCTTGGGATGACTATGCACAGAGGTGGATATTGTCTCCTTAATCCGCTTTAAGATCTGATCCATTATGCAAAGAGGAGTAGTTTTTTCATCCTTGAAAATTCTTTTATTCCTTTCCTTCCAAACATTCCAGATAATGAAGCTTGGCATAAAGGTCCAGGCCAAATTAAGGATCTCATACTCTGAAAACTTATTTCTCCACCTATTCAGGGTGTTAATGATGCTACCTTTGTCTCTATCTATTTGTTGAAAAATGGTGTTAAAAGAATCCCACAACTAGGTGGTATACGTGCAGCTTTTGAGAATATTCTCCATTGTATGCTCTTGAACTTCACATAAGTAACATCTAGAAGGCCCCATAACCCCCCTATTCTAAATGTTTTCCCAAGTTAATATTTTCTTGTGATGAACTAACCACATAAAAATATTGATCTTCATCCACCCTTGGTGGCTCCAAACTTTTTTCCAGGATTTTGCCAAAATGCAGGGATCTAGGTTTAAGATTATTCTTTTTGCTTCCTTGATATTAAAGATACCTTCTTTTTTTTGGCCCCATCTCAGCTGAGCTTGCCCATCTGTTACCAAGATATTCCTTTGATTTACTATGCTCATGAGTTCTTCTGTTTTTTCTTTTATGTGGTTGTCGCCTCTATCGTTTAATTTCCTCCATCTTCTCCAGTTTTCAGTGTCCTGAGGAAGATTCTAGAAATCTCTAACTTCTATTAATCCTTGGGGATCGGTTTCCTACTTGAGGCTCAAAAAGTACTCTCTTAACAAAATTGGCTATTGTTTCCATTTATCTTCCCAGAAGAGAGCTTGGTCTCCTACTCTGATTTCCCAGAAGTTGTTGTTTTGTACTAGGCTTTTTTTTTCCTAGGCTTTATTCTAGATGTGAGAGCCTTTAATGTTTCCTGAAATTCTTATAAGATCGCTTGTTTGCCAGGAGGTTGCATATTTTTCTTTCCAGGTTTTAGCCCATTGCATCCCTGGTTCTTTAACCTGTCTCCACCAGAGCTTGGCTCCTAATACATTACTCAGAATCTCCTAATCGTCTAAGCCTAGTCCTCCATGACTTTTTGGTTTACAAATTTTATCCCAAGAAACTAGGGCCCATTTCTTCCTAGTTTCCTCCTCTCCCCAAAGAAAGTCTCTCTAAATATTCCTAAAATGTTGTAAGACCCTTTTTGGAGCGGACAGGGCTGATAAAAAGAAAATAGGGATAGATTGCAGAACTTCCTTTGTCAGAATCAACCTGCCAACTAGGTTTAGTGATCTAAAAGTCCATTTTTTTATCTTGTCTTGCATCTTGTTGAGCACTGGTTCCCAGATACTTTTGTGCAATGGTTTAGGAATTCCCAGATACTTTGAAGGGAGGACATCCCTTTGGAATTCTGGAATTCTGGAGATGTTCCTTTGAATAGAAATGTTAATGTTTAAGAAAAAAAAATTGATTTGGAGAGATTGACTTCCATACCTGACGCCAATGCAAAGTCATTTAGGATTTGTTTATACGTTGAAGCTTCTTTGACTATGGGGATACCCTGCAGCATAGTGTCATCCATAAATTGTTGATGATTCAATGCTTGAACGTTCTCCATTAATTAGAGGGCCTTGATATTTCCTAAGACTTTAGCATTTTTAATGGTTTGGCCCAATTCTTCCATCATGAGGATAAAGAGAAAGGGAGAGAGTGGGTCTCCCTGCCTGAGGCCTCTAGAAGGGGTGAAGATCTTTGAGGGTGAGCCATTCACCATAACTGAAAAGCTAGGTGAAGTGACCATAGCCATAACCCATCTGATCTATTCATGATCAAACCCAAAACCAAAACGGACCATTTTGATGTAAATCAGGTTAACCTTGTCATACACTTTTGCAATGTCTAATTGCATGATCATACCGGCCTGAATTTTGCTAGTGACTGAGTGAACAACCTCGTGAGCCTGAATAATGTTGTCCAGGATTTTCCTTCCTTCAACATAACCAGACTGTTCCCCTGAAATCAAAGAAGGAAGAAGAGGTTTGAGTCTACTGGCCAAAATCTTGGAAATAATTTTGTAAACCACATTGCATAAAGAAATGGGTCTGAACTTATCTAGAGACATGGTTGAGTACTGTTTGGGGTCAGGGAGATGAAGGAGGTGTTGAGGTCTTTCAGAATGTATCTGCTTCTTCTAGAGTCCTCTACAACATCCAAAATATCCTATTTGACCACATTCCAATAGGCTTTCAAAAACTCTACATTAAAACCATCAGGACTAGGAGCTTTGCCATTCTACATATCTTTGGTAACCGCACTCACTTCTGCTCCGGTTAGTGGTTTATTTAGGTTGAAATTATCTTCTTTGGACACCATCCTGTAGATATTATTTATAATTTCCTTGATGTGTTGATCTCTGTCTCGATTATTTTCTTTTGTGATGCCTCTGAAATGCTGAACCAACACAGCTTCAATATTCTTGTGAGAGGTTTTAAGCTCCCCGTCTTCATTCAATATCAAAGAGATTCTATTATGTGTTCTATTGGCTATGCTGGATCTATGGAAAAATATAGTATTTCGTTCACCTTCTTTGAGCCATTAAACTCTTGAATTTTGTTTCCAAAATATTTCCTCTTGTTTGCATAAATTCTCCCATTCTTGGTTGTGTTTTTCAGCTTGCTCACATTTTATTTTATCAAAACAATATATGATCATTTCTTGGTTTAGTTTCTGCATTTTTATTTCCACTGATTTTTTGTTTACAAAAAGGTTACCAAAATCCTTCTTGTTACATTCTTTGAGTTTGAGTTTTATGTGCTTTAGTCTTTTATGAAGGAGGAACATTTTGGTGCCCTGAAACTGGAGATCTTCGGACAACCATTTTTCAATTTTGCTGATGAAATCTGGATGGGAGAGCCATATATTCTCAAATATGAAGGGTCTATTCCTGGGCGAATCAATCCCCTTGACTTCTAATTGAATCGGCTAGTGATCTAAGCCTCCAAGTGGGAGAAGACTTGCAGATATTTCTTTATTTCTGAGCGTCAACTTCTCGGAGATCAAAAATTTGTCTAACTTGGAGGCAACGTGGGCATTACCTCCTCTTTTGTTATTCCAAGTAAAAAGGTTGTTATGAATTTCAGAGTCAACCATTTTCATGTCTTCTGTGAAAGAATGGAACGTTATTGAATCTTTACTTAGGATTCTGGTACATCCTTTTTTCTCTGAAAGAGATTTAATAAACCCTAAACCATAAACTCTAAAGCCTAAAACCATTTACTAAGGTCTTATAAACCCTAAACCATAAGTGATTTATAACATTTCATAAATTGTTTTGTAACTTTGACTTAAGTGTTTATTACATGCAATTAATAAAGTGCTATAAACCCTAAAAATTAAACCCTAGACCCCAAACCCTAAACCCTAAGGATTTTGTAACTATTTAAAATGTGCTTCATAAGATTTATTTAAGTGTTTATTAAAATAATTTACTAAAGTGTTATAAACCTAAAAAAATTAAACCGTAAACCCCACACCCTAAAATATTACATCCGTTGCTTCTTTCTTCTGTCCTCCATTAAACAACAACTTCTCCTGTAGGTTAGAGTCCAACCATGGATTATTGTTCCTCATCAAATTGTTTTGGCATGCTTCATAAGCCTCCTTAAAATCTGCATCCATCTGATACAACTCTTTCAGGTGTTCAAAACCCAACACTTGTGTTGTGCTCTCTTGTAAGAGAGAAACCCTCCTACTCAATGCATCCGCTACCTTATTGGACTGACCACTAATGTGTTTCAACAAAATCATATAACTATGCAAGTATTCAACCAACTTTTCATGCTTGTGGTTCATCTTATGCTACTGCATAATGTACTGCAATGTAGAATTATCAGAAAATAAAACAAAGTCATTAGCTAGCAAATAGTGCCTTCAATGTTTCAATGCTTGGACGACAGCATAGAACTCCTTGTCATAAGACGAGTACTTCTACCTACTTTGATTCAACTTTTCACTAAAATAAGCAACATGTTTGTCTTCCTTCCTGAGTATGGCCCCAACGGCTGTACCACTAGCATCACAACAAACTTGAAAAAGTTTGTTGAAGTAAGGTAGCCTAAAAATTGGCCTCTCAGTGATCTTCTTTTTCAATATCTGGGAGCCCTTTTCCGCAGCTTCAGTTCACTAAAAAGGTTGAATTTCCTTCTTCATTTTATCCAACATAGGTGCACAGCTTCCACTAAAATCCCTTATAAACTTATGATAAAAACTTGCCAACCCATGAAAACATTGAACTTCAAACAAACTCTTAGGGGGATAGTGAGCTAAGTATAGCTATAGATTTTTCTAGGTCCATTTTCAGCTCATTCTCTTCAATCACGAAACCCAAATATACCAACTCCTTTTCAAAGAATGTGCCTTTATTTATATTTATCAGCAACTTGTTTTGCTGCAACTTTTCTAGAATGTATCAAACATGTCGAAAATGTTCCTCCCTGGTTTTGCTGAAAATTAGTATATCATCAAGATACACAATCACAAATTTCCCAATGAACTCCTTCAACATTTCATTCATCGGGTGCATAAAAGTATTACGTGGTTACTTAACCCAAATGGCATTACCAGTCATTCATACAACCCTTCAATAGTCTTGAAGGTTGTTTTCCATTCATCCCCTTCCTGGATTCTAATTTGGTGATATCCACTCTTCAGATCTATCTTCAAAAACTATGTTGCCCTGCTAAAACAATCCATCATATAATCCATTCATGGCAATATAAACCTATACCTAATCATAATCTTGTTTATTTCTCGTGAATCCCTGCACATATGCCATTTGCCTCCTTCCTTGGGAGCAAGAACTATCAGAACTGCACATGGACTGAAGCTCTCTCGAATTAGTCCCTTATCCAACAATTCCTGTACCTATTTTCTCATTTCCTTGTTGTCTTTGGGGCTCATACAGTAAGAAAATTTGTTTGGTAAAATAGCTCTGAGAATGAAATATATGTGATGACTCGTACTCCACTTTGGTGGAAATTTATCTGGTAAATTGTCCACCACATTGTCGCTGAATTCCTGCAACATTTCTTGGATTTCTGTAGGTAAATCAGAAATTTTAGTGTGCAACAACACTGTTCTTAGTATCCTTACAATAGCATATTTCACCTTGTCATCTTCAATCTATTTCAAAAATTGTTTTCCACCCACCAATAGTACTTTTGTTCCACTAGTCTCTATTGTTTCCTCCTCCTTGATGGGCACTAACGTATGCTTAATCCCATCTTTAACAAACTTGTAATAATTTTTCCTCACATCATGAGCAAATTTTCAGTCATAGTACCACGGTCTACTTAGGGGAATATGGCACACATCCATGGGCATGATGTCACAAATAACTTTGTCCCTATATTTGCCAACATGGAATTCCACCTCACACTGCTCATCAAGTAGCAGTTGGTGACCCTTCTGTAACCACAACACCTTATAGGGAGTTGGATGCTTCAATCGTTTAAAACCCAATTTCTCCACAATCTCTATTGCAACCAAATTATTAGCGCTTCCACTGTCTATAATAAATTTGCAGCATTTTCGATGTGACTTGTAGACTGTCCGGAATAATGCATTTTTATGGGATTGTTAAACTATTTCATTTGTTGGTTTTAGCAATACCTTATTCAAGACTAATGCCTCTCTTGTCTCTGGTGCATTTTCTACATCCTGAGGCAGTACCTCTGCTTCTTTTGTCTGAGCAACATATGCTCCTCTTTGACCAACCTGTTCTCCTTCAAGACACTGAAGAGATCTGTGCCCCCACTTACGGCACTTGTAGCACTGGTAGGCAGCTCCTTTGCCTCCGCCATTTCACCTTATCTCGGGTATGGCCTTCCTCCTCTAGTGTTGCCTCCTTTTCCACTGTGCCTAAGGTTTTTGAACTTCTTCCCTCTTCGCTATTATTAGCGGTCCTTCATCTACTAAAGGATTGTCCTTTCCCTCTGCTTGCTCCTCGTCCTCTCCTGGAATTCTACTCTTTTGTGATATTTTCTTCCACCTTTAAGGTGCTTCGGTGTGCCTCTTCTATGGTTTTCGGAGAAAGAATACTTATTTTCTCCAACATTTCTAGCCTTAGTTCATTCACAAATCTTGTTTATTTTTCTAGGGTGTCTTCAGTATAACCAGCTCTCAAGTTCACCTGATAAAATTCTTTGGTAGAATCCTTCACTGTCATTCCTCTCTGTTTCAAATTCTGTACCTGTTGATGCAGAGCAATCCAGTAATCATTGGGTAGCAACCTGCTCTTCATCTTAGCAACCATTCTGGTCCACTTTTTAATTGGTAACTTATTCAATCTTCTCCTATTTGCTTGTACACTGTCGCACCATAAGGCTATGTTTCCTTTCAGCTTAGTAGTAGCGAATTTAACTCTCATATCTTCGCTAACCTCTCCACATTCAAGATACTTCTCCATCTCACTAATCTAGTCCAACAACACTTCTGTGGGCAAACTGCCATCATAATTCAAAATTTTTGGCTTTGGATTACTGATAGCCAACAAAATTGACCTTAAGAATTTGATCTCAAGTCCTTCTTCATCTGATCCATCTGTTGTAACTATGGCCTCCTCCTCACTATCATCTCCTACTTTTGGATCCCTTCCTTTTCCTGCTTCTACCACTGCCAAACGGGCATTCAAGATCCTAATCTCTTCCCCCAACCCCTCATCTCCTACTCTCTAAATAGCTTTACCATGACCTATTCTTCCAGCTTTCATTTTATCAGTTAACTAAACTTGCTCTCATACCAAAATTGATGGGACCAACCCCTACGACCTTCAGCTAAGTGTTAACTATGATGGTCAATGATATATGCATTGATTGGTTTTTTTTATTATATGGTGGTTGGTTGAATTTAATGCGGTGTACTATTGGCGTGTGAAGATGAGGACATGTGTCCAGGTCTCGGACTTTGCTCCTTCCTACTCCTTATATGTCTCGAAACACTAGCTGTTGATTTCATTTGGCATTGTTTGCTTTTCCTGTGGTGTTATGCTGCTGGTGAAGTTCAGGGGTCTGTTGTGTGAAGGTTTACTCTATCTTATCTTCGTTTTCATTATGGCTGTGCCTGGTCTACTGTAAGATGTGCATCTCCACTTGGGAGCAATGTATCACTCATTCTATGCTCATTTTGTGTTGGTTATGGGATGTGACATCCTTAGCATTAGTTCCCTCTCTCAACTTCTACTCGGCTCTGCCTGTTTCCACAGTTTTAGTTTTAGATCATTTGTTTCTTCTCCATGAACTGTCTTGATAGGTTAATGGTTGTGTGTTTTTGCTATAGGCTACAACTATGGGGTCGCTCCATTTATGGTTCCCTTTCAATAGTTTTCTAAAGGTATGTTCTCCTTCCCTGATGTTTCTCTTTACTCCATTTCACTCAGGTGCTGATGGCCTTTGCTCCTCTGTGGTAGTGGGTGACTCTAAGGCTGTGACCTAGACTCCATGGCTCCACTGCTGGCTTGCTCAAGTTAGACTCTACATTAGTAAGTTTCCATAGCTCCACACTCTGTTTTAGTCATTTTTTGTTGTTATAGTTGTAGCTCCCACTGTGTCAATTGCTAATGGCATGATGGGTAGCCTATGTAGGTGGGCGATGGCCTACTCATGGTTATTACGAGAGTTTCCTACACCTGAAATGGGTATCATTGTCCCCTGATATATGTTTTTTTCTTGTTTGAGGGTTTACAATTCATAGGGTTTTATGAGTTGAGGTTGTAGTCGATCTTGGTTTCTACAGTTATGGGCAATGCACCTGTGGCTCCACCGTATGCATGCAACTCTATTGTTTATAACTTATACATGTATTTAAATGGCCTTGTAATGGACTTACGAGGGTTTTGTAATCTGGTTATTTTGACATTGTTTGTTGGTCCTTGACCAATGAGTTGTAATGTTTCGACTTCTTGACACACACACACACACACACACACACACACACACACACACATATATTTATGATGGTATTTTTATCGGAAATTCATTTGTTTACATTCTGCAATGGACATTTGGAATGTGTTTGATTCTGATAAATGAAGCTTGTCTCTATAACAATACCTTTCTTGGCTCGTTCGTATCTTTGCTCTGTTGGCACTGTGGTTTGTCTAATAGCTCTTCTCTCCTTTATGCTTATTGTTCACCTGTGTATTTTTAGCTTTGTTATTCAGAAAAAGGGAAATAATTTCAACAGTATAAAATAGGAATGAATTGAGGACCGTAGTATGAATGGTTTGAAATGTTCTTGTATTCAGAAAAGAATTATGTGTTTTCTCTATATTTCTTCTATGATGGCAAAAAAAATATTACATCCGTTCTTTCTTCCTTCTTTTTTGTAGAGAACATTAGGCAATTAGCAGAACTGTCAGTCATTACATTAAAATGTTTCCTAAATAACTTCCTTTTCTTGACTTGTAAATTAAAAGAAATTGTAAATAAAACTAAGAGAAAAAAAAACAATTATGTAAGCAACCATTGTCATTGGCTCACACAACCATTCTTAGAAAATAAAAAAAACTAATGAAAATCAAATTGTTTTGAACAAGACAAACTCCTACCATGTCCTTCCTCGAGTTGGATGCTCCTCCATCATAAACCCTTAACACTAAACCCTAAGTATTTTATAACATTTAAAAAAGTGTTATATAACATTTATTTAACTCTTTATTGAAAGCAATTATTAAAGTTTTATAAAACCTAAATCCTAAAAGCTAAACTCTAAAACCTAAATGCCAAACCATAAACCCTTAGCATTTTATAACATTAAAAAGCATTTTGCAACTTTTATTAACTATTTATTAAAATCATTTACTAAAGTGTTATAAACCCTAAACTGTAAACCATAAACTCTAAAATCTAAACCCTAAACCCCAAACTCTATGAATTTTATAACATTTTAAAAAGTGTTGTGTAACTTTTATTTAAGTGTTTATTAAAATAATATGCTAAAATGTTATAAACCTTAAATTCTAAACCCGAAACCCTAAACCCTAAACACTAAGAATTTAATAACATTTTAGAAATTATTTTGTAACTTTTATTTAAGTTTTTAGTAAAATCATTTTAAAAAGTGTTACAAACCATAAACCCTAAACTCTAAACCCTAAACCCTAAACCATAAATCCCAAACCCTAAACCCAAAACCCTAAACCCTAAATCCGAAACACTAAGGATTTGATAGCATTTTAAAAAGTGTTTTTTAACTTTTATTTATGTGTTTATTAAAATAATTTACTAAAGCATTATAAACCCTAAACCCTAAACTTAAAACCTCAAACCCTATAGCCTACTTTTAAAAGCCTAAATCATAAACCTTAAAATAATTTACTAAGGTCTTATAAACCATAAACCCTAAACTCTAAAGCCTAAAAGCGTTTACTAAGGTCTTCCAAACCCTATAATAGTTTACTATGAGTGATGACATTGGATCTTGGTAGTTTTCGGAAGTAGTTCATTTTATTGGTAGGTTTGAAGCTAAAGAGACACCTTCCCAACTAGGTTGTTGGATAAAATCCCATTAAGGGTTATTGTTTCCCTTTCGGTCCCCAATAATGCTTTTTTTTTGCCCTATTGGCTGATCTAGAGGCATTAAAAGGAATTTGGTGTAGGATAATGGTTATCCTTTCTTGGTTTCAGGGAGAACAATGTGAGTATCCACCTTATCTAAGAAAAAGAGACTTGGTTGGACATTCCATGGCCAAGTATCAAATTGTTATCGCTAACTTCTCAAATGAGGATAAAGAGTGCCTTTAATACCTTAATGCATTGAAATTGCATTCCATATTGAAAACAATAACCTTATTCACCTGAGGTAATCCTAATACTTGTAAAGGTCTTACAAAATTATGAGTTTCTTTCTGGGTGAAAAAGTAATAAGAACAAGAGGTGTTCTTTAGGTCGAGGACAACTATCCCTTAGGTAGGCAAGCGAGTGAAGCTACCAAACTTGTAGCAAGCAAATGAAAACTTGTTGTGAGTGGTTATCCTCCTATCTTCTTACGTAATTTGGATAACAATTATCCTTACTTGCACATAGAAAAGTCACACTGGGAAAATCTTGCTCATCTTATCTTCTCATGTCTTAATTTCTCCTTGCATGGAGGTTACACAATGTCTGTTCTATTAGTAGTTCTTCGATATAATACTCCTCCTACCCATACGTTGGTATCAAATTTCATCCTCTTCAGTCCTAAAACTATATTGGATGTATTTTTCTATAGATTTCCTTTGGATTCTTCCATAGAGGGAGATATCACAAGGTGTTGCAGTCGTTTAGTAAGGGAGGCTAAGAAACTTCCTTCAGGCCACCGCTGCAAAAATTTATATCTCTAAAGAGGAGAGCGGGGTGTTTTTGAAAATCTAGCATCCTAGAGGGCAAGACTAAGCCATGTGTGGAGACTCACAATCCATAAATCTCTCAGGGAAAATGTTGGCTATGATCACAATGATGACTCTCGCATAGCCTTCTTTTATGACGGATCACTCATATGAAGAAATTTTCATGATTTTTCTATTTCGTGTTTCAAGTATGGTTTAAGGTATATTCTATCACTGTAAATTCTTGCCAACTTTCGCTGATTTCATAACTATTCTCTTCATTCTTAGTGTGAACCAGAAACAATGGAATTTTATGGATTAATTTGAGAGGGGTGACCAATGATTTTTTTCTGAAACCATTCTGGTGCGTCATATGGGAGATAGGAAAAGCATCCGCAATTACATAATCACCACATATGCTAGCCTTCTATCTCTCTTTTAAACTCTGATTCAAAATTATTATACTAGGTTTGGGTGAAGAGGATTGATTGTTTTCTAATGTTAAATTCCGAAAACGTTGCTTGCCCTATTTAAATTTAAATAATGAATTGACGAAGGAGGTTGATTGAAATCCATTTGTAATCAGGTTAAAATTATTGTACTTGGTTTGGACGATTGGGAAATTTGTTCTATTGACGATTTATTTTAATTCATTGAATTTTGAAAGACATAGCCTAGCCAATTTAAATAATGAATTAAGTAAGGATGTTAATCGAAGAAAATTTAAAATTAACTTAATTTTCTGAACACCCAATGAAAAAAAAATAGCGAAATGATTTGGTCAAATTAGCAATACAATCCAGTGTATCTGGAGACAAGAAATTTTCTCCACTCACAATGGAACGTTCATAATGTTTGATGATGTGCATCTGTGGAATGATCTCCTTCAAAGAGCTAGGAGATAGGATGCATCCAATAAATTTTATGACAGTTGTTCACTTTATACACTATCTGGTTCGGATACATTTTGTGGTAGAGTTGAGAGTAATACACGAAATAACAACATTTCACATGTTAAGTAATTTCCATAAGTATAAATGGAAAATTAGTTACTGATCTATTTTTCCTAATTATTAAGTGTTGTAAATTATGTAGAAGGTAAAATTTCTCATTCTTTATATGTTCCCCAAAACTTAAGTTGTCAATAAATTCTCTTGGGAGGGCACAAGGACTCTATACCATGATCCATGAGGTAACAATGGTTTAATATACTTTAAATGATAGACCTTGTTCATATTCGAACTTTATAAATGAACAAATTGTAGTGTATGATTATTGAATTAAAAATTTGGAGTAGAAATTCTAGGGATGTGGTCATCATGCAGGATAAATAGACTTCAGAGTGTTGAAAAGAGTAATGGAGAATAAAGAAAGTTGAATACTATGTTTAATTTTGTACCAATAGGTCTCTTCTACCATACTATCACCATATTACTATACTCATATTAAAATTAAAATTATGAGTCAATGACTGCTATGTAAGGACATACCTTAAAAAGAATGTAGATGATACTTAGGAGAGATCTTAAGGGAAGAAATGTTGAACTCTTATGAGGTAAATAGAAAATAGAAAAGATAAAATCACAAGTACAATTTCCATAGATCATCGTTAACACCAAGAAATATTTCAAATAAAAGTATGTAAATGGACATAAATAATTTTATGGTTAATTAAGTGGGTTCCATCCTAAAAAAAATTCTAAAAATTTTACACATGGAAGACAAGTTCCGGTATGAAGTATGAGACTATGTAATTTTATTATTATGATGATTGGTGCATCTAGATGTAATGATGGAATTTGTTTTTGATATGGTTTTGGATGAACCTTTTATTTCACCCTTAGTAAGAAAATGCTTCAAATATACACTATCCTCCTCCTCCTCTCCCTCCCCATCCTCCTCCTC
>APFE031038897.1:9192-30433 GCA_000404065.3 Pinus taeda
CATTATGTTCCTTTCAATGTTACAATACATATTTATACATGCTGAAGCATCCAATACCATGGACCGAAAACCATCGCATCCAAAACCATGGACTGAAAACCATCGCGTTCAAAAAACATGTGCGAAAATCATGCACAAAACCATAGGTGGGTCCGCCCAACCTAACATAGGGTCAAAAACCAAAATTTTTCGGGGCGCTGCCCCAGACCCCATAAAGTGGGGTTACAAGTACCCCTCAAACCCCCTGTTAACTATGTGGAAAAAATATAACACAACCCAATAGATCAAGCTATCAGAAGGAATCCTCATGGCAGTTTTAGATTGTGACCAGCATGGAGCAATGAGGACCCTTGGTCAAGCACACATACTGAGGGCCCATGGTAACGCACGCTGGGGGAAAACTGAAAAAACTGGGAGTCGAATCAGAGAATGGGAGCATATTCTGTTACGCGATTAGCACTAATCACATATCGCAGGGCGTCCCCCTCAGTGAAGGAAAGCCCCGAAGCACCCAAACCCGAAAAGGTTATAAAAAGCGGAAAAGTACTGGTTTCAATTCCGGCGGAGCAGGATTCCACAAAAAACTAGGCAGGATATCGAAAGGGCCTCGAGGCGATAAGTGGTTTAAATTGAGTCTTGCCCAATTCCACACATAAAGTGACATGCATCCAGTGGAGGAGAGAGAAAATCGTGCATATCAGACAGGTAACCATCGAGCTAATTATCCGCCCAATATGCACGATGATCGTAGGATCTGGGGGGTCCAGATCAATGGCGGAGGAACATCTCGACGAATGACCAGATTTGACAGATGATAAAGAAAGATTATATGAGGTTTGGAGTCCGATATGGACAATTAGTTGGCAGAGATTTGTATTTCGCAGGCAATCTTGGAGCAAACGGAAATAACGACCGTTCAAATATTTCCAAGAGAACAGACACGTAGTTCATTATGAAACAGGTGGCCACCTCCCTGTGAAGCATTACACAGTGATGATGATGCAGAACAAAAGAATTCAAACAGGCAGAGGCAAGAGAACCAGAGTGCCAGGAAGTGGAAATGAACAGTCAGAAAGAAAATTGGCTTTAAAGCCATGAACTAACAGAAACAAAGGGAGGTAGTGAGTTAGTCAAGGCAGAAAGCCAAGAGCAGAGAACAAAGATAAGAAGCCAAGCTGACCTGAGGGAAACATCAAGCTAGACAGAGCCAGAGAGAGTCATAGAGAGTCAGATAGAGTCTGTGTACTCCAGAGAGGGCTTGAGAGGTTCAAGCAAACTCCTCTGTACTTGCCTGTCGTGTATGATTCTTAGATTGGGCTCATACTGCTGTGACCAATAGAGGTCGAGAGTTCAGTAAGGAGAGTCTGTGTACTCCAGAGACTTGGGGGATGTAAGTCTAGTCCTACTGATTTATATCTGTTGAGTGTGACTCAAATTGAGCTCATTGTTGTAAAACTCTTCTTTGAAAACATAATAGAGAGGCCACCACTGAAGGATGGACCAGGAGACGTAGCTCAGGAGTATTGGGTGAACTCCTTATTAAACTTGTCGTGTTAACATGTTTACCTGTTATGTTTTCTCTAACTAGTTCAGTGTTTATGTATTTCACAATCTTATCGATCCGTTGCATAAAGTAACATAGGCACATCCATGCACGAGTCTGTAATACCTTTAATTATTTGTCCTGGATGAATTCCAGATCACTTTGGCATGGATGAGTTGGCTTCATGTGATGGGCGATATATTCGTAGGATATCTTCTTGATTAGGCAGTCATGTTGCACAACTGAAATTGGAGGCATGTGCACATGTGGTGTTTAATTCAAGAGGATGAAATCACTTGCAAGGATGGGTTGCAAAGGTGATGTTTCTCGTGTTTGGCCATAATTTGGACTGACCTTATATTAGACAAGTTCAATAGCAGTGTGAGCCAGTGGAGGTTGTATAGAATTAGAGGGAGTCCAAATTCAAAGGAGATTTCGTATGGATGTTTGAATCTTCAGGCTTTGACGAGATGAGGTAGAGACACTATCAATGAGAGCATGGTTCATTCTACAGGGTGTGTTGAGGGGGAAAGTGCCAAAGATTGGTAAGTGTTGTTGGAAATACTGAGAGGGGATTTGAATCAATATTCCTTATAAATTAACACTTTTAAATATTTTCAGAGCATTAGTTAAACTTCAATTATTATTAATGTTTATGCAGTAATAACAGTAAATAAAAGAACACAGCAGGCACAATAATTTTAGGTGGAAAACCCCCTCCGGATTAAAAACCACCAAACTATTTTCTAATAAATTCTTTAATCTTTAGCCCCAACTGAATGAAAGCAACAAATTCCTCGAATTCTAGAAAATCATTCTTCTCTAGATCCCACTAGAAGGATGCCCCAACGCCCTGGTTTTTTCAGAAATCAACTAAATGGATTCCCCAACACCCTAGACCAACCTAACACCCTAAAGTGTTCACATGATCCAAACTATAGGCAACTTCATACACCTACCTAGCACCTCCCTGCCACCCTATAATGACTAAAATGAGACAAGAGTCTGGATTACAGTACCAGGGACAATGATCCACGATCCAATATTATTTACAATGATTTTGACTGAACACCCAATCAAACTATGACTTGCAACCCAACCATGACATCATCCCAACAGGGACTCCTATACCTCCCAACAATGCCTTTTCGACTCTAGGCAGATTGATTCTCTTACAATAGTGACTCTTCCAATGATGACACAATGATGATTCTTGGCCTTGACACTTCTTCACAATATATATATGTTTATCATGTCTTTAAAGGATGTCCCACTCCAATGCTTCCTTTGATTTGACACTTCATCTCTTGAATGCTCGCTTGATGTTTTCCTTGAATGTTATTCTACCTGCATGCAAATTTTCCTAGCGAGACCCAATCGCAAAAGGAAAAACAAAATACTCTTCAACTTACCTTTTCCTGCGAAACACATGTAAGTGCATAATAAAGAATAAATACAAATTAATTACAATGCATACCTGAAATGTTCTTGTCACTTTTGTTGTTGACTTGTTGCAATAGTAGACAAAGACTCCCACTCTTGATATAGCCCCGAACTCTATGCAAGGCTATATCCAAAACTGACCTAAAGATATACAATAGAAATTGATGACAAACCCTAGACTTGTGATGAACCAAGTTCTAAGTAAAACAATAGAGACCATTCTTTAAACTATGAAAAAGTAAGTAACATGAACTTACAACATCATATAGATTTAGCAGACTTGGTGTAACATCAAGTGTGTAGTATCAAGAATAGGACATCCAAAATGTGGTATCAAAACTAACTGTGACATATAGAGACATAGAGATATAACCGAGACCCTTTATATACTTAAGTTGTCCTGCAAAAACATATGTCAGAGATGATACTCAAAATTGCAATGTAAACACTTAATCATACATACCTTGTTGTAGGATACTTACCCTTGATTGTTGATGTGTGGTCCTTACTGCAATGATCCTTGAATGCGTGACTTTTCTTGCCTTCTTAGAGCTCGATATTGAATCTGTTGTATCTATGTAATTTCGGATCTCCAGGGCCTAAAATTTCGTCCTGTAGTAGCCTTATGAGTCTAGTTTGCAACCCCATGGGTCTGATCAATATTGGATTCTTCAAGAAAGAGTTATGCCCAATCTCCCAGGATGACCTGATTATAACCTGGTTCCATAGAGTGAACTTGTATGAAGTGCCATGTGTCACTTTTACAACCTTCGACCCTAAAAATGCTACTCAACAAGCTACAGTCTGTTAGATTTCTGTGAATATTTACAAAATTTGAATCCAATGATCAGAGGATAAGTTATGATGATTTTCCCAAAGTCACATGTTTGACATGGAATTCGAGATCCTGCAAAAACCCTAACTTCCTCAGATCATATCTCCAAAAAAATAGCGAACCAAGATTTGAAATTCGGTCACGAGGTTCATCAAGATTTTGGCTTAAATGGGTTTTAATGTTAGCTTTTGAAGCTTTGAAGAAAAAAAATTATAGTGAAAATACCACGAGAACCTGTTTGAAGACACAAAATCCTTACTAGAGGAGGATATGAGGGTCACTATTTATATGAATGTCGTGAGTTGAGAGGGTCCTCAACAAGTGAACGTTGGATGGATTTTAGAAAGAAAAAAAAAATCTTTATTAACTATTGACTATTCAATGACCACAACCACAAAATCCCTTATATTAATGGAAACATCTCGATAAGTAGAATCCATCGAGAAGATATTTGACGCAAAATAATATGAGTTGTCAAGTCAAAATTCCCTTCAAATGATAGGGTAGCCCCTGGTGCTGCTTGGGTTGAAATCTATGACAACCACTGATTAACAATCTCCCCCTTTGGATTTGATGGAAACACAAGTACTCCCCCTACAATCATGACACCTCTTCCTACTGCCTTCTCTCCTCCTTTGTCATCAATGGCAAAGGGTAACTCCCCATGACAAACAGCCATCCTACGGACCTGTACACACCTCCACTCCCCCTTTTTACTCGAGTAGATAGGAGAAAGAGTCTAATGAAAACTTGGGAGAATCCCAAGCTTTTGGCAAAGATATACAAATGCTTCACGAGGTAATGGTTTGGTAAATATGTAAGCAATTTGTTCCTTTGTTCCAACATATTCAAGCTTGATATTCTTTTTAGTGACCTGCTCTCGAACTAAATGATATTTAATCGAAATGTGCTTCATTTTGGAATGCATCACAAGATTCTTGGAGATATTGGTGGCATTAGTGTTATCGCAACACATGGGAATAGGCTCATCAAACTTGACTTGAAGATCTTGCAAAGTTTGCTTCATCCAGAGAAATTGTGTACAACAAGTTGTTGCTGTGATATATTTTGTTGATGTTGTGGATAACAAGATTGAAGACTGCTTTTTACTTAATCGTGGAACAAGACAACCACCTAGATAGAATGTTGCTCCACTGGTACTCTTACGATCATCAACACTTCCTACCTAATCTGCATCTATATAATCTTGGATAACCAAATCATTTCCTTTGGGATACCATAGATCATATTGTTTTGTGCCCTTAAGATATCGAAGAATTCTTTTGGAGACAATAATATGAGTTCTTTTGGTGTTGTTTGGAATTTTGCTACTTGCCAAACTGTCTGCATCACATTAGGCCAAGAGACTTTCGAATATAGGAGACTACCAATCATGGATCTATACAACCCTTGGTCCACATCCTTTGACGAATATTCTAAGTTTAACTTGCAATCTGTTATCACGAGGGTAAGTACTGACTGGCAATCTTCCATCTAAAATTTTTTGAGCATTTCCTTGATGTACTTGGTTTGATATATGAATATTCCTTTATCCTGCTGAGAAATATGAAGCCCCAAAAAGTATGCCAGCTCACCAAGCATAAACATTTCAAACTAACTTTGAATTTTTGTGGCAAATTCTGTACTTATTATGTCATCATTGCTTCCAAATATTATATCATCCACATATATCTTCATAATCATTATATTATCTCGATCCACTTTCACATAGAGATTTCTTGTCAGCGCTTCATTTCTTGAATCTGTAATACTTCAACTATTCTTCTCTCCCTTATCATATAATGAAACTGCCATCTTGTTCAAACTACCTGTTTATCAATCATAGACTTGTGTCATATACTGTTGCACACACTCCTCATCTTCAAATTTCTAGAACTCGATAAGCAGAATTGTTCAAAATAGTGTATCATTTAATGGACTGTCTTGACTCGAGTCATTAACCGAAGCAACTGTCGATTCCTCATAATCCATTATGAATCATGAAAACATAACTATTGGGACCTTATTTCCTTCTTTCTTTTCTTGCTCATCTTGTACTTGTTCATCTTGTATTTGTTTTCCTTTCCAAACCTTCTTATTCTCATCGTCAAGATTTTCATTCATGGTTGATTCCATCTTGTACCTGCAATTAGGAGCTATGTATCCATAGTTATGACATTTGTAACATTTGATGTTATTCATAGATGATTTGTTTGGTGTCTATCTCGTGATCCTGCAAATTTGCTTCTAGGGTTTTGCTGATAATAGTTGTACCTGTCTGGAACTTCACAATCCCTATCCATATGTCCAAAATTGTTACATTTGTAAAACATTCGACATCATCTCTCAAATGATCATATATGTTGATATTCTCTTGAGTTCTATAATATTCATTTCTAAGAGATCTCCTCGAATTATATTCATTACAAACATACATGCGACATTCTGCAGCTCTATGTCCAAACCTTCCACATGAATGACAATGACCATAAAATATAGGTTGATACCAGGGAGGAAATCTTCTTCGAGGAATTTTCTTCCAAGATTCTTCGTGTGAGCCTTGATCTCTCTATATAGTTGGGAGATCTACCTTCTTGGTAGATTTTTCATATCCATCTTCTTTAGTTGTCATAGAAGGAATTGACTCCTTTTCAAATTTTTCTTTGTAACCAAGACTAGTCTTGTTGCTACATGATCACTAGTTGCTGATGAGTTCGTCCAAAGTCTTTGAGTTGTTGGCATAGTTTTGAAGAGTTTTTCCATTTTTTACTTCCTTTCATAAATAAATGATTTCAACTTCCAATGCTTATCTTTCCTTGTTTCTTTCCTTTAATTATTTCCTGGGTGATTCTCCAATTCATTTGTATTCTTCAACCTTGATTTTAAGATTTAAGACCTATTCCATTTCTATCTTTAATTTGTCTTCAAGAGTTTTGACGTGCTTATTCTCAGCCTTGAGCTCTTTGATAACCCTAATCACTTCGTTTTGAAATTCAACCTCAGTCATTTCTTCTTCTCCGTCTCCTTCTTCATCAGGTGCCTCTTGCGTATTGTGCTTGGCCATAAATAATACTCTTATGTTGAATTCTTCTTCGTTATTTGTCTTCTTAGGATGAGGAGCTATCTTCTTTGGAGAAGAAACTTTTCTTAAACCATTTCTTCTTGCCTTGCTTGTTTAACTTCCTATGACTTTTATTTCCTTTTGTAACAACCTCATTTTTGTGAGGACATTTGGCTGCAAAATGCCCAACCTCACCACAATCAAAACATATTAATGGAAGTTTACCTTTGAATTTTCCCGTACCTATTCTCATTTTCCACGTGAAATAGGAAAACTCTTTATCTAAGAATTCTTCTTCATCTTCTTCCTTTTCCTCATCCTTACAATTGCAAGTTTTTGCTTTCAGAGTTTGCTTGTCCTTACCATTCTTCTTGGATAAGGAAAATGTTTTTTTTAAGTGAGGTGTGCCATCCTCTTCTTCAATCCTCATTTCATATCATGTAAGAATTCCATGCAATTCATCTATGCTAATATTGGTTAGATTCAATCTATATTCCAAGACAAATACCTTAGAGTTAAATCTTGCTAGAAAGGTTCTGAGGATCTTTCATACAACAATTTTCGTTTCAACAGGTTCTCCCAAACCTTCCAATGTATTTGTTGTTTCATCAACATGCTGAAAGTATGCAACAATATCTTCATCTTCCCTCATTTTGAGTTGCTCAAATTTTGCCCTGAAAATTTGAAGCTTTGCTTCTTTCACCTTTGAGTCACCTGCATATATATTTTCAAGCTTGCCCCATACCTCTTTAGCCATTTTGCAACTCAATACCTTAAGACAAAAAATTAAATAATCCCTTTGATAATAAGATCTTTAGACTTTGCATCATAGACCATATTTTTCTTACCTTGTTCATCCTAGGTCGGTGTGAAGCCTTTGTCAATGATTTCCCATACTTCGTATCCTTGAACCAACAAATGAACCTGCATTCTTCCACTCCAAATTGCATAGTTATTTCCATTAAACAAAGGGACTCTATTCTTAGTATACTCCATGATCTCCTTCTAACTGTTAGACTGCTATTGAAGGAACCAAGCTCTGATACCAATTGTTAGAAATACTGAGAGGGGGGTGAATCAATATTCCTTATCAATTGGCACTTTTAAATTTTTTCAAAGCATTAGTTAATCTTTAATCATTATTAATGTTTATGCAGTAATAACAGTAAATAAAATAACATAGTAGGCACATGAATTTTAGGTGGAAAACCCCCTTTGGGTCAAAAACCACCGAATGATTTTCTAATAAATTCTTTAATCTTCAGTCCCAATTGAATGAAAGCAACAACTTCCTAGAATACTGGAAAATAATTCTTCTCGAGCTCCCACTGGAAGGACGCCCCAACGCCCTATTTTTTTTTAGTAATCAATTTAATGGATGCCCCAACACCCTAGACCAACCTACCAACCTGAAGTGTTCACAAGCTCCAGCTTGTAGGCGAATTCATGCATCTGCCTAGCACCTCCTTACCACCCTATAATGACTGAAATGAGACAAGAGTGTGGATTCTCGTACCAGGGACAATGATCCATGATACAATATGATTTACAATGATTTTGACTGAACACCCAATCACACTATGACCTGCAACCCAACCATGACATCATCCCAACATAGACTACTATACCTCCCAACAATTCCTTTTTGGTTCTAGGCAGATTGATTCTTTTACAATAATGACTCTTCCAATGATGGCACTTTTACAAATGACTCTTGTACAACTTTACAATGATGACTCTTGGCCTTGACACTTCTTCACGATATACAGATGATTGTCATGTCTTTTAAGGATGTCCCACTAAAATGCTTCCTTTGATTTGATATTTCAGCTCTTGAATGCTCGCTTCATGTTGTCCTTGAATATTCTTCTACCTGCATGCAAATTTTCCCAGCTATTATCACTTAAGAAGCAATTTCTAAATTGTTCACATCAGTTTCATTGTGAGGGTTAGGTGTTAGTCTGAGTTCAGTGTTTCCATGTTTACTTTAGTGTCTAAGTCTTAGGAGTCTTGGTAGTATGGTTAAATAAAGGTCAATAGTCCATTCTCATTCACCATTGGTCCCATAACTTACATAGATTCCCTGTATCAAGCTTGTTTTAAAGGTTCTTGTGTGTTATGAAACTCTTTAGGTGTTTTCATAGCGCCAACACAGTTTAGGTGTTTTCGTAGCGCATAACCCAAATTTTACACTGGCTGCGCTACGAAATCGGAGATTCGTGTGGATCCATAGAAAATCTTTATCAACTGTCATATCTATCAAAATCCGTTATATTTGCATCATCCACTGTCAGCTTATACACTTCGCCTATCATGTCCGACCACGTATCTTCATCATTAGAGTCGTTAGGTACCTTGGTACGCTCGGGTTGCAAGTTTCAAGAAGAGCCAAGTATTCACAGTCATAATTATGATTGCATTCATTGCATGAGGAATAAATCAGCAAATGTTAAATTTGAATTCCTTGAATATCAAGTGAGGCAGTATTCAAGTGAGGCAACTATCAAGCGAGGTAGAGATCAAAGGTTGAGACAGTGCCTATCTTTCAAATTTTCATTACGCTGGAGTTTCATGGAAGGGTCTACAGAAAGAAAGGAGCACAGGTCAGGCAGATGTTTGAGGAGGAAACCTGAAGGTTTAGACATTATCTTGAAGAACAGAGAAGTGGAACATACATTCAAGCAGGTTGGATGTTGGAATTTTTGTGAGAAACTCTCGGGAGGTCATGCACAAATCACCAAGGAATTTGCCTTGAATTTCACATGACTGAATTCAAAAGTTGGGATGCTTGAATTGCAAATCTCATCAGAGGTAATCTCCATAGCACTGAGATTCCAAGGGGACAAGAAATATGGTCTAAAATTTTCAAATTTGATATGATCCCCTGCAAAGAATTTCTGAAGCCGGAGTTCATTGTCTCAGATTTAAACAAGTCTGTGCCTAGAAATTTTGTCAAGGACTCATATGCCAATTTACTTACCTACATACAAAGGTACTTTACCTGTGAGGGGAGATATAATAAGGTGTATTCATATCACTTCAAGCTTCTGCTGCATTTCACAAGAAAAATATCTCTTGATTTTCCTTTTTACTTGTTTCGTAGCCTAGGCAAAATGTGCGACAAAGTTCAACTAAAGAAGGAAGCCTGTGAGACCTCATTGTTTCACCACGGATTAGTCAAGTTGATCGTTTTTCATGAACTCCAAAGAATAGATAGGGACTGGTCCACCTTCATATTTATGTCTAGCTTCAAGAATGAAACTGGCCTCAGTCCTCAAGCTGTGAAAAATTCTCCACCAGCAACTGGTCATCGTGCACAAACAAGATCCAGGAGATTTACAAAATTGAAGGCAAGGAAACAAGTAAAGGAGCCCGCCAGATCAATGGTTATCCAAGGCACACCCCAGCAGTCCCTGAAAGAGAAAACTCATATCAAAGAGGGTGTACATGAATCATATACAGGTGAAGTAGTTCAGAGAAGAAGGACTAGGAGCTAGATAGCTAAAGAAAAAGGCAAGATAGTGGTTACTGAGGAAAGCCCGGTTTCAAAGGGAAACTTGAATGACTTGCTGCAAGCTATTGATATTGAAGAATCTCCCCTAGTTCAAGCAGATTTGATAGAATCAGGTAAAGACAAGACCAAAAAGATCAAAGCCTTGAAAAAGTTCAAGTTTGATGATCAAGTTGCTAAATTTGTCTTTAAGCCAAGAAGACCTGTGACGAGGAATTTCAAATAGGTACAAGGGATGTTGTCAGAAGTAGATGAAACAGAGGAGATCGAAAAAACTCATGAAACACCTGTAACTTCATTAGAAACATCATCACAGCTGCATAAAGAGAATAGAAATGAGACAGTTATCCCTCACGAGGAATATAGTGTTGAATAACTGAAAAAGAAGTTGAGGTTAGCAAATCTTGAAATTGCTAGATTGAAGAAAGCCTCAAGGAAACTTGCAATCAAGGAAGCACATTTTAATAGAATGGAGGCTTTGTGGGAAGACAAAAAAATTTCAATACATGAGGTGGTCGATTGTAATGCCCAATACTATACCTGGACAGTTCCTGCATTAAAAGAAGTAGAATTCATCAGAAAAGTTAATACGAATCTGAGAGCTGGGATCAGAGTCATGAAAAGGAAAATTGAGGATTTAAGGGTCTAGCTAGGCCAACGAGAAATATTTCCTTAGTAGGGAAGGATAGTCCCAAATTTTGATGATTTACCATGTTCATTTTTGAATAGCTTCAGAGCAGCTGCAAAGGACATTTCAGTATGAAGAGGCCAAAGACAGTCCAATTTTGGCATTAGAAATTGTTTTTTGTGATTACACAGAAGTTTCATAGCGCGCTACGAAACTACTGTAGCTGCATATTTTGAGGAAGATTGACCAATTTTGAGGGACAAAAGGGAAACCTTTTTGAAAAGGATTTTCTAAAGAAAGATCATTTACACAATACAAGCAATCTAGCAAGGGAAAACGAGCAAAGGAAAAGCATATATGAATCATAAACCATTTGTTATAAAATTGATCACAGATAGTATTATTCATTATCCTTCAGGCAGCATTAAAGAGGTTTTGTCATCACACAGGTATATGGAAAAGGTTTACAGCACATGAAGAACGTGACACTCCAATAGATTTTTGGGTAATTAAAGAAGAAAAACATGGTTAATTGGTTTTGAATATCCTTGAGGAAACCAAAAGCAAAAAAACAGGGGCAGTTTCCTACTTCTTAGTAGCAGTAAAGGGATAAGGCATTAAGGACCAGTAAGGAGCTTCAAACATCCACCACAGGTAAATTGAAGGAGACCACTTGTCAGAGAATGAGTTTTGATTGTAATAAATATTATCACCAACATGATGTGGAGTTAGACTCCTAATTTTATTAGGTTTCTAGAACTTCCAGTTAGTAGTTAGTGGTATTTAATAGTTAGTTTAAAGTGTTAATAGGTGTCATAATAAGATGAATTCGAGTTCCCCTCATGCAGGAGAAGGAATCTCAGTTATGTAGAGAGCTCTATATATAGCAGAACATCTGATGTACAAAGGGTTGGAAAATTATTCAGAAAAGCTCTCATATTTGGCTTTATGTAAAGACTCGGTTTTTAGTAATACAGTACTTTGGCTTTGCTTCTCGGGAATAAAAAAGAATTCGATGCTTTGAATGTCTTGTATTGTTCTCTTCCTATTATCTACATTGGTATGAGTGTGTGATTACTTAGAAATCACTAACAGTGCTCTAATTTCCTTCATGCATTTGTAAACTGTGTTGGTTTTTTGTGTTTCTGGTGTATCCTACATGCATTGAGTTCTAAATGCCCTGACTTCTATGTAGAGCTAACCTTACTGTAAATACTAAAGCATATTTGACTCCATAAACTCAATGGATACTTTCTAATTGTGTTTCCACCAGTCATATTTTTACATTTGTTTCATAAGAGTTAGCCATCTTACTCATAATAAAAAATCATTAATCCTTTGAGAGAGCCCTCTCAGTTTGAGGAGGCTAAGCCTCAATCAAAGTAGGTTTGAAATATTTACTTGAAGTCTACCTGATCATAGCAGCCTATCAGGGTTTGATTTTGACATAACATTTTGGTGCGTCTACCAGGAGCCTGAAGATTAATCATTCCCAATATCAAGATACTGAACTTCTGAAGGTAGCAGGAGCTCAGAAGAGTTTTTGAAGCTGGAATCTACCTTGGTGACTCCATACATTTTCAAAAGTTTAAAAGGTGGCTTCGAGAGGGAGATATACATGGAGAAATCCTGACCTAGATCCACCTACTCTTGTGGACAATCCCAACACCATTTCAAGGAGAAGGCAAAGATTTATTCAAACACCAAGTACTCCATCTTATTCAAAGTCTTTGCTCTCTGAATTTTCAAGAAGTCCTGAGGACAAAATAGTTGATGACAAAATTCATGAGGTGTTGTTTAGATCAGAAAATGAAGAAGAACTCATTGGAATTATTTTAGATTTACAAAAAAGAGGGATTGATACTTCATCTTTAGTGTCACAAAAAGATAAAGAGGAATTTTGGGAGGTTGTTACTTCTGAGTCATTGTTAGAAAAGGAAGACTTAGATAAACTCAAAGAGCTTGATCCTTTTGAAATCTTACTTAAATTTAAAGCTAGTTTACCAGTGCCAAATTTGAGTACATTTGTCACTGGTTTACAAAGCCCAAGTAGTCCTTTCCACATCAGTATCTCATCCTCAGCTTCTGTTAGTCCTAACAGTTCCCAAACACCAAGCAATCCACCTCATATTACTATTTTTCCTTCTGTCTCTTCAGTACCTGTCATCACTGCTTCTCCCTTAGTCATGGCCGTACTTGCTAGATATGCTCCACTAGCACTCCCTGCTGTTTTTCATGACCTTCCCAGCAAATGTGCTGCACGAATTACAACCTAGGGTGGTGATGAAGAAATCACAGCAGAAGAGCATGTAGACAAATTCAATGATTTTGCTAATAGAGAGGAAGTTGATGATGAAGATGTGAAGCTAAGATTATTTGCACAAACCTTTGTCGAGGAAGTTAGAAAATGGTTTAAAGCCCTTCTAACTGGAAGCATTCATAATTGGGGAGAGTTTGAAGACAGTTTTCTGAAGAAATGGGGAAATAGAACTAATCCAGTTCAAGCTCTTACCGAATATAATAACCTTAGAAGGTCACCTGATGAAACCGTTCAAAACTTCTCCAAGAGGTTTAATAAAGTGTTTAATTCCATCCCAGTCCGTTTGAAACCTCCTGAGGCCTTGGCACAACTGAAATACGCCGAAGCATTTGATTCTGACTTCTCTCTGTTACTCAGAGAAAGAGACTCTGCTACTCTTGTTGACATGCAAAATGATGCAATTAAAGTAGAGGTGAACATGGTTGCTGCTAAAAAGTCAAAAATGGGAAAAGCCAAACTGAAAGAAGAAGAGAAACCTTCCTCTTCAACTCCAGAAGATAAAATTGATTCAATGATGAAGACCATGGAGAAGCTGATGGATAGGTTGGCTCTTGGAAATACCTCTGCTCCTCCAGTGCAACATGAGCCTCAATTTAGAAATCCTCAGTTCAGGAGACCTCAAAATCAACAAAGAGCAAGGGAAAATAGGAATCAATAGCCTGATCCTCCAGCAAGACCTCCTTTCCAGCAGAACTTAGTTGATGAAGAAGATGAGCCTGAAGTCCCTGAAGAATCCATCCATTGTCTTGATGAAGAAGTGACAGGATTTTTCTTGACTAAGGAAGAACATGATGAATCTAGTATGACTAAACAAGGAGAGGAGCCTTTGGACTATTTAAAGGGTTATCAGCATGCTATCTTTGAAATGCAGAAACAGTACAATCTCAGGAATATAAATGTTCCAATTACAGCAAGCAAAGCACAACCCAAGAAAGATGGTTCAAAGGTTGTTGAAGACAAGAAGGAAAACCTAAAGGCTACTGAGGGTAAAGTTGATTTTACATCTGGTAAAGGAGACATTCAAACTCCATCTCCTACTAAAGAAGTTGAAAAAACTATTTCTGTTTTTAACCTTGAGAATGAAATTGTGAAGATCAAAATATCAGTCCCTTTTAGTGAAATCCTCAAGGTAGACAAGTACAGAAGTAAGATTGTAGAGATGCTTAATTCACAACCAGGAGTAGTTGATATCTTAAATGTGCAAGAGGATAATCCTATTTTCTACTTGGGCCCAAGACTTGAATATGAATAGAATGAAGAATTTCCTCCTTTCTACATAAGCATTAGCATTCATGATATGACCTTACACAATGCTATCTTAGATTCGGGGGCATCTCATAATCTTATGCCCAAGGTAATCATGGAAAGGTTGGGTTTGTAGGTGACCAGACCATATAAGGATTTATTCTCTTTTGAGTCAAAAAGAGTTCAATGCATTGGTTTGATTAATGATGTTGTTGTGGGGCTAACTCAAATTCCAGCAAAGACAATTTTCATGGACATTGTTGTGGCCAACATTCCACTTAAGTTTTGGATGCTTCTTTCAAGACCATGGGTAGCAAAGATCGAAGGCACGATGTAGATGGACCTTACCTATGCTACAATCCTTGTTTTTGCGAAGCAAAGGAGGTTGTATCGGGAGACCAGAATGGCTTATATGGTAAGCAGCAAAGACAAACCTCAAAATTTTCCTATTTATTCATTTGATACTGGTCTCGGATTAGCCATTCTTTTCAATGAGTCAGTTGGAGAGGAATCAGAGGAGAGGGTTTCAGAAAATCAATGCCAAGGAGATCAGCAAGAAGATGAAAAAGAGACAATAAGCTGGTGGTCATTATACTTTGATGGAGCAACAAGAAGAGAAGGGGCAGGATTTGGGATTTGGATCACAAGTCCAAATGAAGAAAGTAAGTTTTTATCCTACAAACTAAATTTTGATTGCACCAATAATATGGTTGAATACGAATCTCTGATTTTGGGCTTAGAAGCTTTGCTAAAGTTGAAGGCTAGAAACATTGTTGTTTGTGGATATTATGAATTAGTGATTAAACAAGTAGAAGGTGCATATCAAACCAAGGATGTAAGGATGAGAGCATACTGAAATTTAGTATTAGATATGTTGGAAAAGTTTCAGGCTTATTCTTTCACTGTCAAAACCAGAGACCAAAACTCTATTGCATACTCCCTTGCTGTTTCCCCCAGTTTATTCATTGTTCCTATGCAATCTTCTGGAAAATATGAGGCGGATGTTCATCATCGACCAACTATACTAGATAACATCATAAGTTGGCAAGTCTTTGAAGACGAACAGTAGGTAAAGAATTTTATTGAGTTAAAGGAAGAGTTTGAAAGCACTCAAATGGATCAACAAAATATGTTTGTGGAGTCAAAGAAAAAATCTGAAGTCTTGCAATTAAAAAATAATCTCATACCTAAGGGTCTCATTCCTCTTGAGAAATTGTTTGATCAAAATGATGTGTTCAAAGCTCCAAAATTGCAGGCTGATGAAGAGGAGGTAGAGAGCTGTAATTTAGGGAATTCAATTGTACCTAGGATGGTTAAGATTTCGAAATTTCTTTCAGTTGATATGAAGGCTAAATACATTGAGATGATGAAAAGGTTTATTGATGTGTTTGCATGGAGCTATGCTGATTTAAAACAATATGATTCTTCTATTATCCAACATACCATTCCTATTAAGGAGAATGAGAAACCTTTCAAGCAAAAGTTAAGAAGAATTAATCCTCTTCTTATGCCATTGATCGAAAAGGAAGTCAAGAAACTCTTTGATGCTAAAATCATTGTTCCAATCAGATTCTCAAATTGGCTTGCTAATTTGGTGCCAGTTAGAAAGAAGAATGGAGAGATCAGGATTTGTATAGACTTCAGAAATTTGAATAAAGCTTCATTGAAAGATAATTATACTCTTCCTAAAATGGATTTAATTTTGCAAAACATTGTTTGTTCACAAAGGATGTCTATGCTTGATGGTTTCTCAGGGTACAATCAGATTCTTGTTCGTCCAGATGATCAAGAGAAGACAGCCTTCACAACGCCATGGGGAACGTTCATGTACGCCAAGATGCCTTTTGGTCTCATGAATGCAGGGGCCACTTTCCAGAGAGCAATGGATATTGCTTTTGCTGAAGAAAAGGATAAACCAGTGGTGGTATATCTTGATGATATCGCAGTTTTTCAAAGAGAGAGGAAGAACATTTGAAACACCTTGAAAGAATTTTGCTGAAATGTAGAAGGTTTGGTATTTCTCTTATTCCCACTAAAAGTATTTTTGCTTTAACATCAGGAAAACTTCTTGGTCATATCATTTCTGAAGAAGGAATTAGGATTGATCCAAATAGTGTTATTGCAATTCAAAAGCTAGATTTGCCAAGAAGTAGGAAAGAGATTCAATCCTTTCTTGGAAAAGTGAACTTTGTTAGACGCTTCATTCCTAGCTTTGTTGAAGTTGTCAAGAACATAACAAATATGTTGAAGAAGGGATTAGACTTCAAATGGACAGCTAAAGCAAAGAAATCTTTTGAGGAAATCAAGAAGGCACTCACACAAGCACCAGTACTTATCAATCCAGATTTTACCAAGGAATTTCTTATTTTTACATTTTCTTCTGAAGATACAATTGTTGGAGTGTTGCTGCAAAAAGGAAATCAAGGTGTGGAAAAACCCATTTCTTTCTTTAGTAAGACATTGGCAAACGCTGAACTAAAGTACAATATCCTGGAGAAACAAGCCTACGCCTTGGTGAAAGCTATAAAATATTTCAAAATCTATGTTTTTCATTCTCATATTGTCACTTATGTTCCAAATGTTATAGTAAAAGATATCTTGACACAGGCTGAACCGGATGGAAAAAGGGGCAAGTGGATAGAAAAATTATTGGAGTATGACATTGACATCAAGCCCACCAAATTGGTGAAAGGTCAAGGCTTGGCAAAGCTAATGACTCAGTCAAATCTTGACTGCCTTGACATTAATTTGAGTGCAGAAATCTCAGAAATTTTTGAGAGTGAAGAGGAGTTGGTCCAAATTAATGAAAAATTCTTGGTTTCAGAATGGTACAAGGACGTAGCTTTTGTTCTACAACATAATAAAGCTCTCGCCAATCTCTCAAAGTCCAAAGCTCGGTTTGTCAAGTTGAAATATTTAATATATTTTGTATATGACCAAAATTTGTTTTGGAAAGATGCAAGAGGGATCTTGTTAAATTGCCTCCTTGAAGAAAAAGCTAATAAAGTAATTGATGAGTTTCATAAAGGAGACTGTGGAGGTCACCATTATTGGAAAGCTACTGCAAACAAAATCTTAAGAGCTGGATATTTTTGGCCAATTATGTTCAGGGACACTTACAGAAGGGTAGCTTCATGTCATAAATGTCAAATATTTGAGGGTAAGAGGAAACTTGTTCCTTTGCCTTTGGTTCCCATATATGTTGATGCGCCTTTCCAGCAATGGGGATTGGATTTTATCGAAGAAATTCATCCTTCCTCGTCAGGACAACATCGTTGGATTCTCACAACCACAGATTATTTCACAAAATGGATAGAGGCAATTCCAACAAGGCAAGCAAATGATTCACTGATTATATCTTTCTTAGAGAACAATATATTGTCTATATTTGGTTGTCCAATGAAGATTATAACTGACAATGCTCAATCTTTTAAGTCCAAGAAAATGATTCATTTTTGTCACCAATATCACATCACTCTTGGACACTCTATTGCTTATTATCCTCAAGGAAATGGCCTTGCTGAATCATCAAACAAAAGTATTGTGAGGATCATTAAGAAGGTACTGCAAGAAAAAAAGAAAGCTTGGCATTTGAAATTAAAGTATGCTTTGTGGGCTGACTGGATTTGTACAAAGAGATCTATTGGAACCTCGCCATATGAGTTAGTATACGGTGTTGAAGCCATATTTCCAACATCACTTGGAGTACCTGTTATGAAACTAATTCAAGGGTTAGAAGAGGAACCAAACGATGTACAAAGGAGAATAAATCAACTGATATCCTTGCAGGAGAAGAGAAATGAGGTATATGACAGTCATCAACAAAGTCAGAACAGAATCAAGAAAACATTTGATAAAAAGATCAAGGAAGTAACTTTTCAGATCCATGACAGAGTGCTAAAATGGGAGGCCAGAATTGAAGAGAAAGGTAAGCACGGTAAATTTGAAAATTTGTGGAAAGGCCCATATCAAATTGCTGATTTTCAAGGAAACACTACTTACATTTTGCAAGAAATTGATGGAGAACCATATGCTGGAGGACCTGTTAATGGCAGATTCCTAAAGCATTATCATTGTTGAAATACTATCAGTTTCTCTTAACATTGTATATATTCGTTTTAACAGTTTTTCTTTTGTTGTAAATAATGACAAGCTGAAACAGAAGGCTTAAGCCCGAGGTGGAGGCCCAAGAAGCTTAAAGGGGATGCTTGTCTATCAAATCCATGTTTAAAATAATGGATAAAGCACTGGACCTACGAGTTCATGTGTACTGCAGGAGCACACTATCCCAAGTGAAGCCACTGTTATCACTTAAGAAGCAATTTCTAAATTGGTCACATCAGTTTGATTGTGAGGGTTAGGTGTTAGTCCGAGTTCAGTATTTCCATGTTTACTTTAGTGTCTAAGTCTTAGGAGTCTTGGTAGTATGGTTAAATAAAGGTCAATAGTTCATTCTCATTCACCACTGGTCCCATAACTTACGTAGATTTCTTGTATCAAGCTTGTTTTAAAGGTTCTTGTGTGTTATGAAACTCTTTAGGTGTTTTCGTAGCGCCAACATAGTTTAGGTGTTTTCGTAGTGCATAACCCAGATTTTACATTGGCTCCGCTACGAAATCGGAGATTCATGTGCATCCATAGCAAATCTTTCTCAGCTGTCATATCTATCAAAATCTGTTATGTTTACATCATCCACTATCAGCTTATACAATTCGCCTATCATGTCCAACCACTTATCTTCATCATTAGAGTCGTTAGGTACCTTGGTACGCTCGAGTTGCAAGTTTCAAGAAGAGCCAAGTATTCACAGTCATAATTATGATTGCATTCATTGCATGAGGAACAAATCAGAAAATGTTAAATTTGAATTCCTTGAACATCAAGCGAGGCAGTATTCAAGCAAGGCAACTATCAAGCGAGGTAGAGATCAAAGGTTGAGATGGTGCCTGTCTTTCAAATTTTCATTACGTTGGAGTCTCATGGAAGGGTCCACAGAAAGAAAGGAGCACAGGTCAGGTAGATGTCTGAGGAGCGAACCTGAAGGTTTAGACATTTTGCAGTGGTATGATCCGGATTATCCACAGTTTTGTGTTCATTCTGTCGATGTTTCAAACCCCAAAGGGGGTCCATCATCAGGACAAATCAGATAGATAGAATATGAATGAAAGATTATTGAGAGAAGGAGCCATGCGCCTAGATATAAATAAACCAAGAATCCTAATTTCATATAAGGGCCGACACTTGATTTCTAATTTATAAAAAATTTAATAATTATTTAATTATTCTGATCTAGGCTCAGTTCTTAATATTTAATGATGAACTTTTTATTTATTTTATCTATTATTTATTATTTTAGTTTTAGTTTCTTCATTTTTATTTAATTATTAATTGAATTTAAATTATACACTTATTTATATTTAATTACATAAGTATTAAATTTTATATTAATTTTTGCTTCTTTATTAAGTCAATTATCTATAAACTTATAATTAATTAACTTATTTATTATTTCTAATTTTTTAATTAATTATCATAAATGTTAAATTTATTTTTATATTGATTAATAAGTTTACCAATTATTATATTCATTTTATTTAGAATTAATTAAAATAAAAAATTAATCAGTCCTCTGCCATTAAGTTCACCATGGAAAAAGAGGCCAATGGATGCCTCCCGTTCCTGGATATTCTTATTTCTAAGAATATGGATGGCTCTCTCTCCCACTCTGTGTTCCGAAAGAAAACGCACATTGAGCAATATTTGCATGCCGATTCCCATCATTTCCCAACTCAGAAGATGGGTGTTCTCAACACCCTCACTACTCGTGCCCTTAGGATTTCGGATAATGAGAGCTTGGATAAGGAGAGATCCCATCTCCTTGATGTCTTTGTGGAGAATGGATATAGTAGGCACCTTGGTCAGAAGGCTTTCCTTAAAGCCTCTAGAAATGCGTTAATTAGGAAAGAGCCTAAAGAGCGTAGACTAGGTGTCCATCTTCCCTATGTCCAAGGTACCACGGATAAGATTGCTCGGATCCTTAGGAGATTTGATATTCCCTCAACATTCAGGCCCCTCTGCACCATTCGTAATTCCCTTCGATCGGTGAAAGATCCCGTTAACCCTAAGGATATGAAGGGTGTTTATTTGATCCCTTGTTCCTATGGGACGCCCTACATCGGGGAGACAGGGCGCTCTATCCAACAAAGAATTAGCCAACATGGAGCTGACCTGAGACACGGGAGAACCAAGTCTTCAGCTTTAGCAGAGCATGTGGATAAGACCAAGCATCAGGTCTTTATAGAGGAGGCCAAGGTCGTGGCCAAGGTTGCTCAGTTTCATCATCGTAAATTCAGGGAGGCTATTGAAATTGAAAGAAGGCCTAACAATCTCAACAGGGACGACGGTTGGAAGATCAGTAGATGTTGGATCCCTGCCCTTACGTCTTAGTGTTTCACCCCCCCCCCTCTCCCTTTTCTTTCCTTTTGCGCTTTTGTCATTTCCTTTGGGCACCTTCCTGTTGTCCTTTTCCTTCTTATTCCATGGTTTTCTATTTGATTTCTTCCGTTCCGCATCCTTTTTTTCTAGGTTGCTCTTCTGGTTTGATGTTTTGTTCGAATTGATATCATTATGTATATTCTGAACTTATATATATATA
>APFE031038897.1:37784-61225 GCA_000404065.3 Pinus taeda
AATTTTGATGATTTACCATGTTCATTTTGGAATAGCTTCAGAGCAGCTGCAAAGGACATTTCAGTATGAAGAGGCCCAAGAAAGTCAAATTTTGGCATTAGAAACTGTGTTTTGTGATTACACAGTAGTTTCGTAGCGCGCTACAAAACTGCTGAAGATGATGCCTAATACACAGAAGTTTCGTAGCGCACTACAAAACTGCTGTAGCTGCATATTTTGAGGAATATTGACCAATTTTAAGGGACAAAAGGGAAACCTTTTTGAAAAGGAGTTTGTGAAGAAAGATCATTTACACAATATAAGCAATCCAGCAAGGGCAAACAAGCATAGGAAAAACATATATGAATCATAAACCATTTGTTATAAAAGTGATCACAGCTAGTATTGTTCATTATCCTTCAGGCAACATTAAAGAGGTTTTGTCATCACACAGGTATATGGAAAAGGTTTACATCACATGAAGAACGTGGCACTCCAATAGATTTTTGGGTAATTAAAGAAGAACAACATGGTTAATTGGTTTCGAATATCCTTGAGGAAACCAAAAGCAGAAAAATAGGGGCAGTTTCCTACTTCTTAGCAGCAGTAAAGGGATAAGACATTAAGGACCAGTAAGGAGCTTCAAACATCCACCACAGCTAAATTGAAGAAGACCACTTGTCAAAGAACGAGGTTTCATTGTAATAAATATTGTCACCAACATGATGTGGAGTTAGACTCCTAATTGTATTAGGTTTCTAGAACTTCCAATTAGCAGTTAGTGGTATTTAATAGTTAGTTTAAAGTGTTAATAGGTGTCATAATAAGATGAATTCAAGTTCCCCTCATGCAGGAGGAGGAATCTCAGTTATGTAGAGAGCTCTATATATAGCAGAACATTTGATGTAGAAAGGGTTGGAAAATTATTCAGAAAATCTCTCATATTTGGCTTTATGTAAAGACTCTGTTTTTAGTAATACGGTAATTTGGCTTTGCTTCTTAGGAATCAGAAATAATTCGATGCTTTGAATGTCTTGTATTGCTCTCTTCCTATTATCTACAATGGTATGAGTGTGTGATTACTTAGAAATCACTAACAGTGCTCTAATTTCCTTCATGCATTTGTAAATTGTGTTGGTTTTTTGTGTTTCTGGTGTATCTTACATGCATTGAGTTCTAAATGCCCTGACTTCTATGTAGAGCTAATCTTACTATAAATATTGTAGCATATTTGAATCCATAAACCCAATGGATACTTTCTAATTGTGTTTCCACCACTCATATTTTTACATTTGTTTCATAAGAGTTAGCCATCTTACTCATAATAAAAAATCATTAATCCTTTGAGAGAGCCCTCTCGGGTTGAGAGGCTAAGCCTCAATCAAAGTAGGTTTAAAATAGTTACTTGAAGTCTACCTGATCATAACAGCCTATCAAGGTTTGAGTTTGAGATAACACCAGCGAAACCCAGTCTCAAAAGGAAAAGAAAAATACCCTTCAACTTACCTCTGCCCGCAAAACACATGTAATTGCATAATAATGAATAAATACAAATTAAATTTACAATGTGTACCTGAAATTTTCTTGTCACCTTTGGTGTTGACTTGTTGCAGCAATAGACAAATACTCCCACTCTTGATATAGCCCTAGACTCTATGCAATACTATATCCAAAACTAACCTAAAGATATATACAATAGAAACTGATTACAAACCCTAGACTTGTGATGAACCAAGTTCTAAGTACAACAATAGAGACCATTCCATCAACTATGACAAGAAAATTAACATGAACTTACAACATCATATAGATTTAGAAGACTTGTTGTAGCATCAAATGTGTAGCATCAAGAATAGGACATCCGAAATGTGGTATCAAAACTAACTGTGACATATAGGGACATAGAGATATAACTGAGACCAATTTGTCCTGCAAAAAAATATGTTAAAGATGATACTCAAAATTGAAATTCAAACAATTAATCATACATACCTTGTTGTAGGAGACTTACCCTTGACTGTTGATGTGTGGTCCTTACTGTAGTGATCATTGAATGCATGCTTTTTCTTGCCTTCTTGGAGCTCGATATTGAATTTGTTGTATCTATGTAATTTCGGATCTCCAGGGCCTGAAATTTCATCTTGTTGTAGCCTTATGAGTCTGATTTGCAACCCCGTAGGTCTGATCAATATTGGATTCTTCAAGAAAGAGTTATGCCCAGTCTCCCACAATGACTTGATTATAACCTATTTCCATAGAGTGAACTTGTACTAAGTGCCGTGTGTCACTGTTATGACCTTCGACCCTGAAAATGCTACTCAAAAAACTATAGTCTGTCCAATTTATGTGACTATTTATGAAATTTGAATCCAATCCTTAGAGAGGAAGTTATGACGATTTTCCCAATGTCACATGTTTGACATGGAATTTGGGAGCTTGCAAAAATCCTAATTTCCTCAGATCATATCTCTGAAACTATAGCGAACCAAGATCTAAAATTCGGTCATGAGGTTCACCAAGATTTCGACTCACATGGGTTTTAATTGTAGCTCCTGAAGCTTCGCAGAAAAAAATTTATCGCGAAAATTCCATAATTAATTGTTTGAAGCCACAAAATCCCTTATATCAACGGAAACATCTCAATGAGTAGAATCCATCGAGAAGATATTTGACACAAAATAATATGGGTTGTTAAGTCAAAATTCCCTTGTAAGATCGGGGTAGCCCCTGGTGCTACTTGGGTTGACATCTATGACAACCACTAACCAAAAAGTATTGCCGATGACGATGAAGGTTACTTTGTGTAGTGGAAGTACCCCCCTCACTAAGATGGAGTGTTGATTTGTGTAGCTTTGTAGGTACTCCATAACCCTAGGTGACATGTTTATGAGAAGTTTGACCACAAAAGAGGTTTTTGGGCGAAGTACCCAAGCTAGGGGTTTTTCACCCAAACATGTTGGTGTGAAACCAAATTAAGAAATTACTATTTATTAATTATTGGAAGTGGAGCACCCCTAAAGGACTAAGGAGGACCTAAGACAACAATGAGGTGGCAAAAGCAAATGGAAGAAAACCCTTGTATTAAGTTAGCTGGGCTTTCATGGTGAATATTCAAGTCAGTTAGGCTTGTGGAGAGACCCCTTGAGGGCTAGGTGTTCCCCTCATAAGAAACTATATAATGGAAAGAGGTGAGACTCATTAAATCATATCCAAAAGTGAAATTAATCAATAGAAGACTACACAAGAGTGTCGTAGACCTAGAGGAGCTAGCTGGAAGATAAAAGGGGATGGGAATGGAATCGTTCCTTTAAGTTATGATCTAGCTAAGTTAGGAGATCTATAGGATGAGTTTCCAAGTGGATAATTTGGTCATAGTTTAGTTTGCATGTCTATGTGCTAACCCTATGATCAGGATGATTGAAAACATTTTCTAAAGACTGGGCCAAAACCCTTGTTGAGGCCAGAATACTAATACTAGATCTTTGTATAATGAAGGTTTTTTTAGAGGCTAGAAGGGGAAGCATTGTAGTGTTTGAGGCTTTGTCTTGTGACCAAGATAAAAAAAAAGGTTTTGATATGTATTGACCGTAGAAGAGTATGTTTGGTACAAGAATATTTGTTATAGTTCATGCCCAGATCCAAGGAATGTTAGAGACTACGCCAAGCCTCTAAACAAGTATGCTTATGAAATTAAGTTTGATGTAATCTCCAAATTAGAGGTTTTTTCCTAGGTTTTAGGACAAAGGGTTGATTCCTTAGTTCATGGTTCCTTCAAAGGTGTGTTACCCTTAAAGGAGTGTCCTAAAATCTATGTAAAAATCGCTCAAGAACATGCATAAAATGGAGCTAACACCTTATGTGAATTAAGGTATGACTGCACAATTGTAAGGGTAGTCTGATCTTCAAGAGGGAAATATTTAGCCTCAGAATATGTACTATGAAGTGAGAAGATGGAATAGTAAGAAGGGATCACATAGTGAAGGAAGAGGATGTTTTTTCATAGGTGATGAACAATTGTGTATGGAAGCCCTAGTTCACTCAATGATTGGACTATGTGTGGGTGGTTTTGGAGGCTCTAAGGAGAGTGGAAAAAAGGGATGATTTGACATGGTATGAGGGCAGGTCTACTGGGCCCTAGGATCAACATTCTAAAGTAGCTTGAAGGTTGAAAAATGGGAAGATATGGAGGGCCTTATGACAGTGATCTTGGAGAAGCTAAGACAATGGATGAAAGCAGCTGATTTTTGTTCACAAACAAAGTTGTGAATGATTCTTCTCATGGGAAAGTATGCAGTGGATAGAAGCCCCAAGTTCTGTCACCTTTCAAGCAACAAGGAGATTGGTAATGGGAAGATCTGGAACACCTCATGTATAGTGAGCCTTGGAGAAACAAATATATTGTTAGGAAGCATATTTGATGGAGCCCTAGTTCAGGGATTTGATGTGGAAAATGACTTATACGAGGGAAGATCCAAAACATATAGTGAGCAAACATCTTAGTGGAGTGAGAGGACTGGTAGTGGGAAGATCAGTGAGCTAAATTTCAGTCATATTCGAGCATCCAAGTGTGGTTTATAGTGGCAAGTTGAAAAACTTGATATGTAGCTGCAGTGATCAATAGACGGGCAGGAAAAGTACCCGCCATATGTGTTTGAGGTACATGGAATGAAATGGCTAAGCATGTGCACCATCAACAAGTAAGTCAAGTGTTTCTTGTTTAGGGAAGATTGGTGGTCATAATTGTTGACACCAAGCCCTAGTTGTGTCCTCTTATCAAGGTTGTATGTAAGGGCCATGTTTCCTAGTACCGAAACCCTAAGACTATTGTATTAAATTTTTGTAATATATCAAGTAGTGGGTTAAAAAGGTTAAATTTTTTCATGTGCATTAGTTGATTCAATGATGAATGATTTTCCATTGTGAAAAGTAGTAGAATTGAGGTATTTCAGTGTGTTTATGATCATAATTTTATACATATATCCGAAGCGTCATGGAAAAATAAACATGCTATTAAAGAAACTTTGAAGGGCTAGTGGATTAGAGCGTGCATAGTGAAGAAACTCATATGGAGCTTAGATTGTCTAGATCATGGGGCAAAGGATTCAATTGAGGACATGGAGATGTGGTTTCGATAGGTTACATGGTGAGACGAGCATGGAATTTCGGTTGTTCGATGGAGAACCTGGTGTGGAGGGTTGCAAATTGTGGACTTCCTATGACCTATCATGGATCGTTGGGACATATCAAGGGTTATTTGGCATGGAAAAGTTGCCTTCATGTGATGTATGAGATATTGGTAGGATAACTTATTCATTGGGAAGTGATGTTGCACAATTGAGATTGGAGGCATGTGCACATGTGGTGTTTGACCCAAGAGAATGAGATCACTTGCAAGGTTGGGTTGCAGTGGCAATGTGGCCTATGTTCAACCACAACTTGGACTAACCTTATAGGACACAAGTTTAGTAGCAGTGTGAGCTAGTGAAGGTTGTGTAGACTTAGAGGGTGTCTAGATTCAGAGGGAGATGCCCCATGGAAGTTTGAACCTTCAGGTTATGACAAGATGAGGTAGAGACACTACCAACGAGAGTGTGGCTCATTATACATGGTATGTTGTAGTGGTCATTTCCAGATATTGGGAGAGTGTCGCTAATGATGATGAAGGCTACTTCCATGCAGTGGAAGTACCTCGCTTGCTAAGAAGGAGTGTGGATTTTTGTAGATTGAGAGATACTTCACAACCCTAGTTGATGTGTTTGTGAGAAGTTTGACCACAAAATATTTTTATGGGATAAGTACCCAACCAAGGGGCCTTGCACCGAAAGGTGTGGGCATGATACCAAATCAAGAAATTGTTGCTTATTAATTGTTTCAAGTGTAGCACCCTTAAAGTACCAAGGAGGACCTAAGGCAACAATGAGGTGGTGAAATCAAATGGAAGAAAACCCTTGTCTTAAGTTAGTTGTGGTTTCTTGTTGAAAAGTCAAATCGGCTAGGCTTGAGGAGAGAGCCCTTGAGGGCTATGTGTTTCCCTCATAGGAAACTATATAAAGGAAAGAGGTGAGACTCATTTGATCACTTCCTAGAGGGAAATTCATCAATAGAAGACTACACAAGTGTCCTGCAAACCTAGAGGAACTAGTTGGAAGGTCAAGGAGGACGAGAATGGAGTCATTCTTCTATGTTCTGGTTTAGTTGAGTTAGGAGATCTATAGGCCGAGTTTGCAAGTGGAAATTCTAGGAATAATTTGGTTCACATGTCTCTGTGGCAATCCCTGTGATTAGGCTGATTGAAAATAGTTGCGAAAGAGAGGGTTGAAACCCTTGTTGAGGCCATAACACTAATTTGAGTTAAGGATGAGTTAGCTCTTGGTATAGTGTAGGTGCTTCAAAGGCTATATGGGGATGTATTACCATGTTTGAGGCTCTATCCTATGACAAAGATAGTAGCTAAAGGTCTGAGATGAATTGGTAAAAAAGGAATGTGTTTAGGCAAAGAATCTCTGTAATAGTTCATGCCCATATCCAAGGAATGCTAGAGACTATACTGAGTCTCTAAATAGGTATGCTTGTGGTCTTAAGCTTGATGTAATTACTAAGTTTGAGGGTCTATCCTAGGGTTTATGGCAAAGGGTTGATGCCCTAATCCAAGGTTCCTTCAATGGTGCATTTCTCTTAAATAACCGTCCTAAAACATTGTGTAAAAATTGCTCAAGAACAATGCATAAAATGGAGGCTGAGACACTATGTGAAGTAACGAATGACCAGACTATTATGAGGGTAGTTTGATCTTCAAGAGGGTAGTATTCAACCTCAAAATATGTATAGGTAAGTGAGTGGATGGGATAGTGAGAAGGGCTCACATAATGAAGGGATAGGAGGTTCATTTATAGGTGATGAACAACTATGTATGGAATCCCTATATAAGTCAACGACTGGACTGTGCGTGAGAAGTTTTGGAGGCCCTAAGGGGAGTGGAAAAAATGGTTGGTTTGTCACAATATGAGGGCATATTTGTTGGGCCTCAAGATCAACATTTTGGAGTAGCTTGAAGGTTAACGAGTGGGTAGATCGAGAAGGCCTTATGATCATGATCTTGGAGAAGCTAAGGCGTTGTGTGAGGACAACTAAGTTCTATTCACAAACGGAGTTGTGAACAATGTATCTCGTGGAAAAGTATGCAGTGGATAGAAGCCATAATTTCTATCACCTTTCTAGCAACAAGGAAATGCATAGTGGGCAGATCTGGAAGAGCTCATTGTGTTGTAGCATTTTTTGGTTTTGGTAAGTTAGTATCAATTATTCAAAAAAAGAAAATATATTTCAAAATATGTTAAGTTAGGATATGGAAAAAAAGAACATTAAATAAAAAAATGTTAGGGATATTTTATTAATAAGTCAATATCAAATAAAATGTTAGAATAGATTCCCTAAAAAATGAAGGCAAAAATAAATGCTATGTTAGAAAGAAAAGCAAAAAAAATAAACTCTGAAAGTGTTGCAAATCCAAATGCCACTACTTTTAGTCAATTTTATTTTTTCAAATAAAGGTTGCGTGAAAATTGTTTAAATGCCACATCTAGTTCATCTAATCCAATTGTACAATTTAAGCATGATTGGATTTGATTTAAATTTTTTTCAATACGTAGAAATAGGTAGCAAATAAAATTGGCTCAACAGTTTAATCTAAGCCAATGGAGGAAAAAAGGGATAGATGTAGATTAGTCATTAAAAGGAAATATTGAGTTGTTAGCCTAAATGCACTCAGATGAATAAATGAAAATATTAGGAATATAAAGGGTAGCTAGACATATGAGAAATTATTGGAGCATGCAAGGATTTTATCCTAAGTTGTAACATTGGATATTCTTACATGCGATGTTGCATTTTGATTTAATTATGGATTCTTAGTACCAATGTATTTTACAATATCCTAACTTCAAACATTTATTCGCCATAACATTAAACCATCACATTTGTCGAAATCCTGACCCCACCATCAATTCTGCCTCACATGTTAAATCCCTTCCACCTTACCTTTCATCCCGCATGCTACCCCAACATCTGATGGCCCACATCCATCCTCGGCCCTCATTTGCGGTCTGAACTTTATTGGTTGGGGGGGGTCCAAAGTGAGTAGTTTCCGAAACTGCCACCTTAAACCACCTTAGCCTCATTTTAGTCTTTTGGGACTAAAAATCCCGAAATGACTTACCACCTCAAGATACTCCTGAACGTGGTTTACATGTCACTGTTTACCACCGCTCCATGTCACCACCGACATCTGCTCCACGTCATTTCTCCATCCAATCAACTGTCTCCTATCCATTGTTCATTCAATTCACCATCTCCCATGAATTTATGTCCCAAAGACCCGTTAATTAATCCCGTTGGATAATTAATGCAGTTTTAACTGTTCATTCAACCACTCTACTCCAATTTTTCCATTAAAAGCTTTGTTCCTCCATGAAAACTATTACAAAGTACATTCTTGTGGCAAAATTGATCACTCACAGTTTTCCTCCTTACAACTCAAAGATGATCCGACACTTAAGTAGCTATTTTGTCTTGTTCAGAAGAAAGCCGACATCCAATTCCACTTGTCTCTTTTTCAGTCATACTGTTTTACTGTAAGCACCCTGTTTCATACCAATTTTTCTATTTCCATCTTTTTCAGTTTGCATATTCATTTGATAAAGTGCCTCCTAAGGGAAAAGAAGTTGCAAAAATACCAAATCCTCTTGTACATCCACAGGTTGACTTCCACCATCCCCCCCTAGTCGACAGGGATTGTAAAATCATTGAGACTTCTTCTCAGTCTGATTTATATGAAATTTACTGTTGGATGGAAGATCAATTAATTGATCATACTTGTGAAATAGGAATTTGGGACTACCTCCTTCCCCACTACATTTTCCCTCAGATACACAGAGCACCTGAATTTGTCAGGAAATGCCATGAATCCTATGATCCCAACCAAAGAGCAATCATTTCACCCACAGGATAAATCCTCTGTTTAATCAATGTTGAGTCCATTGAAAAGATGTTGTTGGCCCCTACTATTGCACCAACTCATCCTTTTTCCCATGAAATCCTGATAGAAGCCTATCAGAAACTAGATTTTACTAAAAGACCCCAAACTCTTGAACTTTTCCTAGCCATTGATATTCCTCTGCCTAAAAGAAACCCTCCTTATGACTCATGTATGTTCCCTGATAGAACCAAGCAAATCACCACTATTTTTTCCTATCTTCTTGGTTATAACTCTGATCAATATGTTAATGATGCCATCCTAGGTTTATTATCTATCTTTTCTGTTGATTCCAAACCCACTTTTATTTTTAATTTCAGCCAATTCCTAGCTGAAGCCATGCATGAGCAATTTGTCCAGTTTACCACTGAAGAAGCATTCACGTATGCTTCAAGACTTGTATCCCTTTTCATCTATTTCCAGGGAGACAAATTTCCACCCTACAAAAGCTAGATGAGGAAGACAACCAACAATCAGTGATCTTTTGGAATACAATGGGAATGCAAGAGAAAGAATAGTTTACCTATAAACAGTTCATAGAATTATTTATTCATCCAGCTATTAGTCTTATGAGCAATACTCCATTACCAAGAATCAGTGATGAGATTGTCAAAGTATTGCAGCTAATCAACCAAGCCACAACAAGATATTGGTATATTTACCAAACCTACATAGAAATCAAGGTTTATGGTTGTGAGCTTCCACCCTAAAAACTTCCCAAGTACCTCCCCATCGGAATCTTTGCATTGGAATATATTAGGCAAAGGTTAAATTCATATGAAGTGCACTTTGTGGTAGCAAAGAAGAAATCTCAATTCAAGCTCAAAGCTCAGGTTGGTCCATTCATCTACAATACCAGAGCAGTAGGAGAAGAAGTAGATAGGTTGCTAAAGGAAATGAATTTTGGTCTCAGTTTCACTTGGTCTTATGACCCAATGGGAGTGATTTCTAAACTTAGGGTGGAAAACAAGTTTACAACATATCACCACACAGCCAGGCTAGAAATAGAACAATACAAAAATTAGTTGGAGTAGACAAAGAACACCCTCCAAGAAGCTGAAGAGGAGGCAATTTCCACTTCAAATGTGCAAACTACACTTGCACAGGAAAAAATAGCTAAAAGAGCAAGGGAAGAACAATCATCCCCTACAACTGAAGCATCAAGCCAGGGCTTTAGGATTGTGCATAGGAAAAGGAGACCAAGGATCTCTGTGACTATTGGTGAAACACATGAGTCTCGGAAAACCATATTTGATGGGCTTGGAGAGACCATGCTCTATACACAGTCTCGTGGATAGTCTACCCAGTCCCCAACTCATTCCACTAGTTCTCAAGAACAACAGGTAATTCAAACCAGTGGAAGCATCCAGAAGGACAAGGAGGAGGACATATTTCATGTTTTCAGTGCGATCAAAAAGAAGAATGAAGATTTGAAGTTGAACACCTACACACAGTTTTGGAAACATTCCTCCAGCTCTCAGGCCATACTTATTTTAGTCTTTGACTCTGAGAAGGGTAAAATGCAGATGGCTTTTCTATAGGCTCAGATTCCACAACCTAGGACTACTGCACATTATCAGAAGCAGACCTCTTTTGGATTTAATGTAAAGGATGTGCATCCAATTGATCAAAGTGAGATGCACAAACAAACCGGACAAATGATTTCTTCTATTTTAACTCATATTCTTATGAGTTTGTCAAAATTGCAGTTTACCTTAGCAAACACACAGTCACAGCTCAAGTTTGAGAAAGTATCCTCATTTGCAAAGGACACAAAGATCAAATGTTTAGAAGATCTATTGGTGAAGTTGGGATATGATCCCTCCAACATAAATTCTACAGAAGAACTTGTAAAGAAGAAAAATGATGAGCTTTCAACATTAAGGAAACAACTCAAATTGCCAACTTCTAAGGACCCAATGGCTAAAGAGATTGAAGAACTTGAAACTCAGAAGTCTAACATGATGAAGCTCCTCATGGAACAAAATATAAAAATAAATTAGATGGAAGAGCATATGGAGAAATTGGTCAAGGAGAAAGAGGATGCTTTCAAAAGAGATCGAAATCCAATGGATATAGTACCCCGTGTAGCAATCCTTGTAACCAGGGTTTCTACTTCAACCACAACATCAACTACAGGTGAAATAGAAGGAGCTGAATAACTTGTTGAAGTTGTTCAAAACCTATCTATTCAGACAGGAGAAATCAAGAAGTTGTAGAATGAACTCAAGGAGTTACAACATATGAAAACAGATGCAGACACTTCACATGTAGCTGAGTTGTAGAGAGCAAAACCTCAGATTGAAACATTGCAGAGGGAACTTAAAGAATCTTACATTCGAAACAAATTGGTTTGGCAAGAGAAATTTTGTGGGAAGAAATTACCGAAGCAATTAAGGATATATGGCCCTATATCAAGATAGTTTTTGATCAAAAAGACCTCTTAGAGAAAGCTCAGGAAGCTAGTGAAACTATTTCTAAAAAACTTGAGGATATGATAGAAATTTCTTCTGATATAATCAAGTTCCTCAACTCTAAAGACAACTATGATATTGAAGAATTAGGTATAAATGATAGGACATCAACTATTCTGGATAAAGAATATCATCACCAAGAAGAACCTCATCCTTCAGTTGGAAGAAAAATGCAGCAATGTGAATACAATAGTTCAACGTTTTTTCAATAGGATTGAACCCTTGACCAACAAGGGTTTGCCCTCTATGCTTGTAATTAACAACAAATTAATGACTATTGAGGATTATGTTCTAAAGCTTATAGAGATAGGCACTAATGCAACTTCAATGTCAAACATAAGAGGTGCTACAACACCAAGAGTGGTGCTAAATGTACTCAGGGAAACCTTCTTCATTTTAGATGAGATTAGGCATATATTTCCTATAAAACCCACTTTCACGAAGTATACAAAGATGGATGAAATTTGCAAAAGGGTAACCAAAATATATGTCCCAGATAGGAAGCACTAGGAAGTATTAATTGATTTACTGGACTACAGGGCGATCAAACAACATTTATCCTTTACAAGAATAGTCATCACAAGTTCAACAGTTTTCAATTTTGTCAGCAACAATGATCAAACATCTCAGCACCAAAATAGTGCCATATCGGCTAGCAATTTATATTCCTGATTTTGTAATTATCTATTGTTGTGAAATAGTTTAAGATATTTTCTTAGTTCTCAAATTGTATAAATAACTCTCTTTCACAAGTTATTAGAGGTTGCACCCTTGAAGAAGAAATTTTATGCATTGAATGTACTTGAATTTTCTAAATCATTAATACAAAAGAAAATGGATTATGAATTCTGATTCATACAGTTTTGTTTTTCTATAAGTTTTTCTAGTTTTATTTCACAATGTTTTCTTCATGTTCTTATGTTTTACAAAGATAACCAGGTAGGAGTAACTATATTTAAATTATTCTTATAAGCTTCTGATGTGATCATTTATAAAGAGAATGAATTACATAAACTGTTTGTTTTATTAAATCCCTCTAAATCATAATATCATCAACATCTTTCGTAAGCTTAAGCATATTTTGTTAAACCTTCTGAACATAGTTTAAATATTTTCTTACTTATGATTATTTAATCTTCAATTTGAATACTGTGATAGTTATACCACCTCTCTATTTCTTCTCACCACTATGAAAGCTATATCACTTTGTGAATTTCAATAGCAACCCTCTGTTTTGATATCAATATTATTCAAAGGGTTAGGCCTCACTATTTCAAATATGTTTCTTACATTGGTCTTCCAAATTAAAACAAAACCCCCAAAACAATTATCCTAGATTCCCTAGCATGATAGATGACCATTATCATCTCAGAGATACAACACATTAGCAATGAGCCTTGGAGTAGCAAAGAGAATGTTAGGAGGTAGATTTGATGGAGCACTAGTTCTATGATTGGTGTTGCAAATGACTGATAAGTGGGAAGATACAAAGGACCCAACGAGAAGTGATTATAATAACAAGCAAGAGGGCTACTAGTGGGCAGATTAGTGAGCCAAATTTCACTCATATTGGACCAACAAAGTGTGGTTGATAGTGGCAAGTTGAACATTTGGATATGTAGTTGCAGTGATCAGTAGATGGGGAGGCAAAGTACCAGTCATATGTGTTCGAGGTGTGTGGACTAAAATGGATGAGCATGAACACCATCAACAAGTAGGTCAAGTGTATCTTGTTCAAGATAGGTTGGTTGTCATAGTTTTTGACACAAAGCCCTAGTTGTGTCCTTGAATTAGGGTTGTATGTAAGGGACATGATCTCTGGTATGCAAGCCCTGACACTGTTGTATTAAGGTTTTGTAATACAAAAAGTAGTGGGTTAAAAAGGTAAAAAATTGTCATGTGCACTAATTGATTCACTGATGTATGTTATTCTGATGTGCGGCGTAGTAATGTTGAGGTATTTAAATGTGTTTTTTATCATGATTTTAGACATATACCAGTAGCTAAAGTGCCATGGAAAAACCAACAAACAATTCATTCTTCCTTGCCAATTTGTCTAATATATTTGGGTTCCCTTTTAGTTTTTGAATGATCTTGCATATCTTTTGATTTTTATTCCATTCTATTGTTTCTTCTTCCAACGAGTCATATTGCAAAAGAGAAATAAAACATAGTAAACCTTGTATTTCTTCTTCTTTCATTGAAATTGGATTTTTTACCATATAATATTTTCCTTTTCTATATATAGTTTCAAAGTCAACCTAGCATAATTGTTGATCGAAGAAGTACTTGAAACTATCATGAACTATTTTTTCTTTAAAGTGTCTTCCTATTAGGTAAGGGCATTATTTCATAATTGCATGTAATGTGAGAATATTTAAACGCTTAACAATTAGTTAATTTCAACTTGGTATAATGTGGCTATCTTGGTGTATTTTTTTAGTATGCATTAGTTACACTGTAATCCGATGGTAATCATATGTTCTAGAGATAAAATTATTCGATGAATCATATTATTATTGATGCTAACAACTATTGATCCATGGATTAACACCTGAATGATCTATGATATCTATTTACATATTATTGAGGGTAATGGTCAATGATTGACTGTGAGAACTCTCTTATGTATTTTTTTTTTTGCATTAATACAATTGCCTCAATTGGACAAGTTGGTTGGGGCCATGCACTGTTTCTCTCTTAGAGGGTTTTAACCAAAAAAAATATTGATTTTATGATTTGTGATCCAATTGTGTGGGTAGTTACTGAAGGTGTTAATATTGTATGGAATATTTCGTTTTCCTAGAAATGTAGTATATCCAACATATGATTTTCATATATGGGTTTAAGTTCTTTCTTTCAAACAACTTACTTTCATAGTTAATGTATCTTCATTCTTCCATTAAAGCTTCACTAATGCCATGGATTAAGGTTTTACACTCTAGAATAAAAGTGTCTATGAAGTCAAGTGTGGTGAGGATGAGAGTCATAAATATAACTTTCTTAAAATTTTCAAAAGGTTTGGTTGTTTATTGAGTCCAAGAAAATGCTTAGTTATTTAATAATGTTTTTAGAGGCACTATTATTTATCCAGAATTCTTGACAAACTTACCATAATAACCCGATAATCCTAAAAATCCTCTAAATTTCTTCAAATATTTGGGGATTGATGATTCTATCATAGATTTAATTTTATTAGGGTCCATTTTGACACCTTCATGAGAGATACAATACGAATCAGATATCACACTTCTTGAACTCCAAAGGAACACTTCGAAGGCTTCATATATAATTGTTGCTCTCCAATATTTTTAAGACTATCAATATATTGTACATGCTCTTCTCAATATTTTCTATAGATTAGTATGCCATGAAATATTACAAACACAAATTTTCTAAGGATGTGAAAATAGAGTTTATCAAGATTTAAAATGTTGAAGGTGCAATAGTAAGTTCATATGGCATAATAAAAAAATCATAATGACCTTCATGTGTGTTAAAGGATATTTTGGGAATGTCTCCATGGCTTGTTTTGATATAATGGTATCTTGAACAAAGATCCAACTCAATAAATGAGCTTTTTATATGCAATTCATCTAATAATTGATCAATGACAAGAGTAGGAAACTTATCTTTGATGTTCATTTTGTTGAGCTATCTATAATCAATATGCAAATTCCATGTACCATCCTTTTTTATAAATATCACCACCAGTGAAGAGGAATCACTTTTTATATGTTGAATGATGTCAACCTCTAACATTTCTTTCATTATATGCTCAATCTCACTAATTTGTGCATATGGATACTTGTAAGTTCTAATGTTATGTGGCATAATTCCTAGTTGCAAATGAATAACATGGTCATGATCTTAACCAGGTGGGATATCCACTAAACCAAAGGATATAAATGTTTCAGCATATAGTGAACACAATTGTACAATTACATCATGGTGTCTCTTTTGAACAATTTTATCATGCTATCAAAGTTTATCACTTTAGAGGGATTCCATTGAATACCTTTAAGCTCAATTTCCTTTCCTTCTTAGGGAAAATCTCATGAAAAGATATTGAAATTTAACAGCCATTTTTCCTAATGATTGTAACCATTATATCACTAATACAACATCTACACCACCCATTTGGATTATAATAATGAGAATATCCAATAAATACTTCCCCCCATTGAGCTTAATAATATGGAACTTCCCGGAAAAATTTATGGTATCTCCATCTGCAATAATTATTTGAAACTCTAGTCATGTCGTTGAAGTACATAACTAGGGCTAGTCTTCATAAATATGAAATTTACTCTTGATTCTTGTATATTGTAAAAGGAAATAAAAAATATTATTATTATCGTAGCATGGGTTTCATTCTCAAGGTCAATTTATTTGTAGGTCAAGCACCCATTGAGTGCTTCTAGGGTTTTTCATAGAGTTAAGAAGTCAATCAGTCATTGTAATATATAAAAATTCTCATTGGGAATCCTATATCAAGTCAAATAAATTTATTTAGGGTTAAAAGAGTCAAATGTCCTCCAAGACCAAGTCAGTCTGCATAAGATAAGTCAACCTAAGTAGAGACAAGTCGGCGCATGAAGGGTTGTTTGACCTCCATAAGAAGCCTATATATAAAGAAGAACTTGACCTCATCAAGGATTATCCATGAAGTTCGTTGAAGAACAATAAATGCAAATATTAACTAGCGAAGAAGAGGAGAAACAAAGGGAGGAAGAGAAAAACATTTAAGGATTTTTTTTTGCTATCTTCATCTCACATGTGTGAGTAAAGTAGGGCATCATTTTGTTGTAGTAAGACCGAAAATTATAGTCACATTGGGAGGAAAAAACTAGGCGTCAAAAGGATAAACTTGCAAGTTGATTTACTAAGGAACAAACAACTCCCCAAGTGAAGGAAGAAAGAGACATAATTCACCATTTTTTCTCACACTTTCCAAATTATGGTTTCAGTAGTGGAGGCTAGAAATTGTAGTCCTGAAACAATAGCCAAATTTATGAAAAAGAGGCCAAAATCTGAAGTTATGAAGTAGGTTGAATTGGGGTTGACTTTGTGAGAATAAAGTTCATCAAGTAGAGGTTTGAATTGGCCTTGGAGGAGTCTTTCTCAAGATTCTTAGGTCTCAGAATTCGTCATTCGAATATTCTATAAGAAGAGAAGAATTCTTGTGGGTTTTCCTCTCAAGAGAAGAGGTTTTGGCCCTCGTTAGAAAACTGTATTTTGTGTCCTCTTGTTCTTTTGATATTCATAGTTGGGTAGTTGTTTGATGATAAGAACACCATAATAATCAAGTAAATAAGAAGTTAACTACAAAGTGCTTCAAGTTAACTAAAAGGAAATTGCAAGCAGTTATCAAAGTAAGAGAAATCACCCTAATCTAGTTTCCCTTGATTTCTCAGCACATGTAAAGACAAAGTAGTTGAGAAGTTTTTCTAATTTGTAATTGATAAAGTTATGGGTGAGACCATAATTAATTAAAACTATTTTTATTTTCTTTTCTTTTTTTATATATTATTTTATCATGGAGGTTTGTTAAATACTAATGCCATAGGCTAATGCATGACAATGTAGCATTGGAGTACTCCCTTATAGCTCTACATCTTGTGATGGTTATGATTCTTGATTTTCTCTCTTCACAATCTATGTAGGATAATTTCTTATCACTGCATTTATGCTTATTGTTGTACTGGTTGTCACAATTGAACCATGGTCCTTTTATTCTTCTTTCATCCATTTGCTAAGGTGTCAACCTTGTCAGTTGAGCAAGGTGAGGAGAGGGAACATGGTACTCTATATTTGTTAGTGATCACTCTTTTAGTAGTAATATTTTTAGTTTCAAATTTTCTTGTCAAACTGAAAGCATGCTTTAGGATTTGGGTTCCAAGAGGCAAACCTCATGTTGATGATATCATTTAAAGTGACCGTAAAAATACCCGACAAATTATTCTTTGAAATGTACTTTATCCTTAGCTTTAATTTTTGAAACTGTTGAATGTAATTTGTAATTGGACCTCCTAAGATTTATCAATTAACTAAAGTATGTATTTATCTTAATATCTTGATAATTTTCTATCAATTCATTTGGAAGAAAAGGAACAAGAGAAAATAACATATTTTTTTTCTTTCACATAGCTAGTGATTCTAGACAAATTGATCATTTTCGAAATACAATGATGCAAGAGTTACTTTTGTAAGGTTGATACTTTGTGTAGATCAAGGAATTGCTCCATTTCGAATATCCATGTTATAGAGTCTTTTCCATCAAACTTCTTCATATCAATCTTGGGAATTAAGTAGTTCCTTGGTGCTGCAATGAATTCTCGATGTTATGGGTTCAAAGATGATAAATAATCATGATTTTCAAACTCATTATTTACTTCCTCCACATTTTAATGATTTTCTTGTGTCTCGATATTCTCTTAGGGATTCTCTCATTGGGGGTATGTAAGAAGATGGCAGACATGGAATTTTTCAATTCTTCCAATTTTTCATCCATCTTGTTTTCCAACTGTTATATTTGGTGAAAATCTATTCTATTTCTTCTTCAATCATGGTTGAGCTCTCTAGAGGTTTAGTTAGTGAAGTAAATTTTGGGAGCACCCTTTGGAGCCATGTAAAACAATAGTAATACTCATATATTTTTCCTCTTTGTCACAAATTTTGAATCACTGAAAATATATCATCAAATCAAAAGTTATGCTAATTGTACCTTTCGTACCTCAATTTGGAGATTTTTTGCATGAATGATCTTTGTTCTCATGTATCTTTATTATTTGAACTCTTATGAGTCTTGAATTTTTTTAATAATACTTTAATACATCTTCTTAAACTCATGAGAATTTCACAATCAAAAACTTCACCAAATTTTTTTTATACCAAAAATTCCCAAATTAATACTTTGAGACTAATTTCAATATTAATAAAAAAACCTTAAATTCTACAAGACGAATCACATAATCCTACATTCTAAATATTTCAGTCTGAAACTTTCAACGAAGAAAAGATTATAGTGAAAATTCTTGTATGATTTTTTAAAGGTTGTTATTAGGATTAGTTATATACCTTATCTTCCATAGACAATATCTTTGAAGGTATAATGAAATAGAACTTGAAATTTTGACCACATGTACCTTGATATTTCTCTTCATTCTTTTCAAAATTTCACAATAAAAAACTTCCAAAAAAATGTTGTAACAAAAATTTCAATATCACCCGTTCAAAATCGATTTTAGGTTTAGTGACAAACACTATATTCCATCAACTATATTTCCTATAGTATAATGAACTAAAATTTGAAATTTTTACCACTTGTACCCTAATATTTTTCCTTAGTCTCCTCAAAAATTTATTATTTGAAACCTCTAAAAAAAATTATAGCAAAAAGGAAAAGATGCCTTGATTGAAGGAGAAAACCCCTAAGATTGTAGACTTCAATACCAAATGTGAGGCAAAAAATGCCAACATATCCCAAAAATATAAAGAGAAGAAGCTCCTTGCCTTGATAAATATATATAAAAATGAAAGATAAGTGTCTTAGAAGGGGTAAAATTCTTTCTACGATATAAAAATGTACAAGAATGACATGAGATGATTATAAAACTAGCTTTTCTTAGTGTGTATACATATAAGAAACAAAGGTTACAATTACAATTAAAGTGTCTATTTGAAAACACTAATATAAATTATTTAGAAATATAGCTCGCTATATAGGGATTTACATGTGTATTTGTCTAGGTCTTGATTCTAAATGAATGGTTAGTCCACACAAATATTCATTCCATGGTGTCCTTGGCTTATGTATTAGATCACAATTGAACAAAGGGAGGAGATGGAGGTTAATCAGTTGATCAGTTATTCCCACTATTGAATGAGAGGGTTAGGATATTTATTATTTCCCTTAGTGCCACACAAGTCTTATGTAAAGGGTTTATTGGACTACTTAGGTTCCTTTCTAAATAAAATTCCCTCGATCTTTCAAATGGCTTCTCTATTATCACGTACTCCTTCTAAATGCTTTCTTTTCTCCTTATTATGCTCTTGGGTTTTCCATTTCAAGGTAAATTTTTTGATTCTTTTGTTGACATTATAATCCCTTTCAAATTTATCATGCTTTTTTATTTTATAGCATTTCAATTTGATTTCATTTCATTTACTTGTTCTTTCTTTCATTATTTTTAACCATTTCGAATTATTTCTTACTTTTTCATGGTTACGAGGATTTGAAGTTATTATTTTGAGGTAACTATTTATATCTTATTGAACCCTCAACGAAAGCCCTTGGATTCTTTTGTACCCTTTCCATTGGTAGATTTAGGAAATTGGAAAGCAATTCAACTCTTTTCCTTTCTATCATCAAAGGATATTTTTTTTATTGAAAGTTCCCTCTTAGTTGTTTTTATCTCTAAGTTCTTCTTTTTTCTTAAATCGATAATGTCCTTTTCCACTTACATCTCCACAACTTATGTTGTATAGGATGGAAGGCTCACATATTCATAGTTGTGATCAAGATTTATCCTAAGATTTATGAGATCATCCTTTACCTGTCTAGTGGGCTAACTACACAGGCATTGTGAGATGTTGTTCATTAACCACATTGTTGTGTTTCATTAACTTAGTTATTTGTTTGAAATCCCACCTTTTGAACCACAATTTGTTACATTTGATTGACATGTGCTATTCTAAGCATGTTTTGCATGACATTTACTTCTTCTGGAAGGGATAACATGGAAATGCTCATATTTTTATTGTTATGCAAGATTTCTCCTAAGATCCATGGCATCATTCATTACCTATATGGTGGGATAAACTATATAGGCCTTGTGAAATTCTCTTATGTTGGCATTATGATACAGGTGTTGTCCTTGATGGAAACTCACTCATATGAAAGATCACAGTACATCAGGTTAATAACAAAGAATTACAGATCAGACTACAAGAATGACGAAAGAGAGGTATACATAGGTTCACCCTGACCAAGGTGCGTATACAGGAAAATTCATCCATGGTATTTTGATCCATGGTATTGGTCCAAGGTATCTGGTCCGAGGTATTGCCCTTAGGTATTTGGTCAAAGGTATTGGTCCTAAGTGGTTTTGGCCCATGGTATTGAGAAAGGCCTAAAACTATAAAAGGAGGAGAAGATCATTAGGCCAGATGTGCAAGTATCGAATATCTGATGAAGTGTGAGATTTAGTATGCAGGTTATTGGATTATGGTGTTGTGCTTGATCTAAACTAGGGATGAACCTTAGCATTTGATGGAGGATAAGATCTAATGATGGATCAGGAGCTTAAGGGTTGAAATGAATTATTGTTATATGGCCTGATCATGTTTATTCCAGATTTGAATACTGACACATGTGTTGTTTTGTAAATATTATGATTTGGGTATAACTGATGTCTGGAATAGCTATAGAATTATGAATTAATATTTGCATATGTATACGCTGGTTGGCTTTGAGAAAAGCACGTATACATGCAGGTTCGACACATGGAAGTAGTGTATACCTTATATGTTTCAGTTGTTTCTGTCTGCTATTGCATAGTTCTAGGTTATGGTTTGGGTTCTGGTTACTGTATTCTAGTGACAGTATTCTGAATGATCAGATTGATGGGTTGTCAAAGTGATTGATTAATTCCGTTGTGATTAGTTCAAAAAGTGATTGGTTGATGCAGATGTATTTGATGATTAAATTACAGTTATGATGTTGTTGATGGATCCAGCCTGAAAATTTATGAAACGTGGCCCTTGGAGGAAGAAAGAAGGTCGTAGCCTTTTGTAGGTCGCATCCTACATACTAGTAAACATATCGGCTAGTACAAGAGTTAGGGGGTTGTAGCTCCTTTCCAGTAGAAGCTGGAGAATGACAGAAGGTTGTAAGCTTCTACAGGTAGAAGCCTGTGTACTAGTATAAGTCGGCACCAGTACAAAATTGTAAACATATTTTCTTCTTATTAAAAGAAGACAGAGACGACAGCAACAGGTGGTTTTCACCCACATTGGGTTTCCACCTTATATCTTGGTGTTCATGTGTGTTACTTATGTGTGATGCTTTATTATGCTTTTACTGCACTGTGTAATAAATCTTTGATATACTGGTTAAAGTTCAATACATGATAAATTGGGTAAATCAAAATTTCTTTGCATATACGCTAGTTGCTTTAAGTACAATCGCGTATACATGATAGTTCACTTAGCTGAAGTAGCATATACAAATTTGTTTGGAAAATTAAATTTCTGATCTGATAATACTGATTCACCCCCCATCTCAGTATTATTTCCAACAATGGGTATCAGATCAAGTCCTTCAGAAGAAGCTTGATCACTTGAAGGGAGATCCATCATCGTGAGTAATCAAGAAAGAGTGGGATCCATCAGACCGCCAATATTTGATGGGAGCAACTTTGTTTATTGGAATATAAGAAACACAACCTATCTATAATCATTTGGAATAGATGTCTGGGAAATCGTGGAAGGAGGATAGACATTTTCATCAACAATTCCTACAGATACGGTAGGTAAAAAGCAATATGAAACCAATGCCAGGGTTGTTAATACATTTTTCAGAAGTTTGTCACAATCAAACTTTGTCAAATTTATGCAGCTCAAATCAGCCAAATAAATATGGGACAGAATCGTTCTAAGCTACAAAGGAGACTCTCATGTAAATCGTGCTAAACTGCAAACTCTCGGAATTCAATATAAAACTCTTAAGATGCATAATGATGAGAGTATATCTAGTTACTTCTTACGTATAGATGAGGTTGTTAATTGCATGAAAAATCTGGGTGAAGAGATAAAAGAAGTTACCTTAGTTAAGAAAGTTTTAAGATCCTTGTCTTCTAAATTTGAATCAAAAGTATCTGCCATAGAAGAAAAACAGGATCTATAGACTATCACTATGACACAGCTTCACAGAATCTTAACTGCCTTTGAGATGAGAAAAGGAGGCCCATCAGATATGAGAGAAGCCACATTTAAAGCTTTAGCAAAAGGAAAGGAGAACTCAATGAATCAGGACATATTTCAGAAGAAGAAGATGAAGTAAACATTGTCAAAAAGCTTCAACGTGGTTCTAGAAGATTTAGAGGTAAACTACCTTTCAAATGTTTTCCCTGTGGTAGAGAGAGGGTCATTATGCTACCAAATGTCCTCATAATGATAAATATGATAAAGGGAAGGAATTTGCAAAATTAAATAGAAAACGAAGTGTAAGTAAAAAGAGTCACTATACTCACGAAGATAGCGATGGTTTATCAAATAACGATGAAGATGAAAATAGTAATGACTATAGACTTGTAATAGCTTATGAAGATGATAATTTTTGGGATTATCTAGAAGAAGATGAATTTCATGAAGAAATCTCTAAACTCAAAATATGTTTAGAAGAAAAGAATATGATTATAGATACCTTGACATAGCAACTTGCTGAAAGAGAAAAACACAATGAAAAACTAGAATGTGAAATTGTGGGTCTAAGAAAGGATCTTGAGAAAACAAAATCTCTCAATCTTAGATTTGCTAAAGGATCAGAAACCTTAAAGGAAAATTATTAAAGTGCAGTGTTCTCCTCTGACAAAGGCAGGCCTTGGATATACTGAAGAAGCATCTCAATCACAGAAGTTGTCAACCTCCACTAAAAGCTATCTTGATGCAGCAAAGAACAGTGAACAGTATGACAATTGTCAGTAAAGGCATAAAGCAGATCACCAAGTAAATCAAGCTCAATTTTCTTCAAGGATGAATAGAAGCTACAACCAACCTCAGGTAAATCATACTCAGTTTTCTTCAAAGATGAATATCAATAGAAACTACAATCACCAGGTCAATAGATTCGATAATCACAGGAACTTCTTTAATGGTCAATGTTTCTCATGTCATAATTTTGGACACAAAGTTGTTCAATGTGTTGCTTACAAAACCATCATGACTAGAGAAGC
>APFE031038897.1:63200-97329 GCA_000404065.3 Pinus taeda
GGTATAGATTTTGAAGAAACTTTTGCACCTATTGCTAGACTTGAAGCCATAAGGATGTTTCTTGCTCTTTCTAGTTTTTAGAAATTCAAAGTATACCAAATGGATGTAAAATCTGCCTTCCTTAATGGAGACTTAGAAGAAGAATTCTATATTGAACAACCAGATGGATTCATTCTTGGAAATGATGCAAAACTTGTATGCAGACTCAGAAAGGCTCTCTATGGTCTAAAACAAGCTCTAAGGGCTTGGTATTACCATCTTGACAAATATCTCCACCAACAGGGTTTTTCAAAGGGGTCAGCAGATAGCAATCTATATACTAATATTGACATTGATAAATTGCTAATAATTGTTGTTTATGTTGATGATATCATTTTTGGTCTACAAGTTCAACAAAATAAAGATGGTATTTTTCTTTCACAAACCAAATATCTCAAACAGATCTTGAAAAAATATGGCATGGAAGATTCTAAACCCATATGTACCCCAAGGGTAACAGGATGCAGTCTCAGCTCAAATGATGAATCAACAATAGTACGTAAACCAACTTACAGATCCATGATTGGTAGTCTACTTTATCTAACAGGTACCCGACCTGGCATCATGCATACAGTAGGAATAGTTGGAAGATTCCAAGAAAATCTAAAGGAAACACACCTTCAAGCAGTCAAAAGGATTTTCAAAAATCTTCAAGGAACATAGAACTTTGGTTTATGGTATCCTAGAGATACAGATCTTACTCTTCATGCATATATAGATGCAGATTGGGCAGGAAGTGTTGATGATAGAAAAAGCACTAGTGGTGGTGCATTCTATATGGGTTCCAGGTTAGTGTCTTGGTTCAACAAGAAATAAAGTTCAATTTCATTATCTACAGCTAAAGCAGAATATGTGGCTGTTGCATCTTGCTGCACACAACTACTTTGGATGATGCTAACCTTGCAAAAAATTCAGATCACATGTACTCCACCCATCTCCATTATATGTGATAATACAAGTGCCATTAGTATTTCAAAGAATCCAGCCATGCAATGCAAGACCAAGCACATACCCATCAAATATCATTTTCTACGTGAACAAGTTCTTGAACAAAAGGTAAAATTGGAGTATGTTCCCTTCAAAGAACAGGTTATTGATATATTCACTAAACCATTGCCCAGAGAGACATTTAAATATCTCAAACAAAAGCTGGGAGTAGTTGCTGCATCATCCTGCTATTAAATCCTATTTTTCAGAGAAAGGTTGTTATACGCGAGTTTCTTGCAGCGTAGTCGCGTACATACGCATGTTTCTGTGGGCATAGTCGCTTATATGCTGGTTTGAGGAAAAGAACTGGGCCAGACTCAGGAACACGGGGTCTATATGGTTTATTCAATTATTTTCTCTGTTTGATGATGGTTACAATCTGTTGGTAACATGTGGAAATATGTTGGTCCTCATAAGTTGTTGATAACTTAATTGATGATGATGCCTTAATATTTCCTACTGATATATGCAATAATCAGATCTGAAAGTGAACATCTGAACTGGGATCATATGCTTCTAATGATGCATTGTTGGCATTATCGTAGAAGATCTTGGTACAGATCCACATAATTGTTTTGATTCAGGTGACTCTTTTGATGATGGAAATATACAGGCTGTTGTTCCTGATGTTGCTGAGGGTCTAGATCATATATGGTGTATGATAGTTGTTGATGACTATCATGGTCTTGTTTAGATTGGTTGTCCTTATTATAAATGTCATGTATATTATTTAATGTAAAGGTCATGAAAGGACCCAATTTTTAACCCCGCTATGCATGGGATGGATGATATAATATTTCTTTTTTTTGTCATGTATAAACAATTGGTATATCCCCACTTGGTTGGGAGATGGATGTATGTATGAGTCATTGGTGATAGGAAGGTCACTGGTGATGTATGTACAAAGTCGTGTTATTCTTTGAGAAAATATTTTTGCAGACTTTGTGTGTGCTTAGGGGGAGCATGGACTCAATCATGGGAGCTCAATCAATACATTTCATCATATCATAGATTTCAGCATGTACTTAGGGGGAGCATTTCCAGCATAATGTATGTCAAAGGGGGAGCATGACCCTTTGCCCTTGATTTCAAAGGGGGAGAGTGACTTGGTGTTGTTGTTTCTTTCAAGTCCAAAGGGGGATATTGTTGGCATTATGATATAGGTTTTTTCCTTGATGACAACTCACTCAGATTAAAGATCACAGTACAACACATTAACAACAAAGAATTACAAATCAGACTACAAGAATGAAGAAAGAGAGGTATATGCTAGTCCACCTTGACCAAGGTGCATATACACACAGGTTCACTGATCAAAAGTAGCATATACGTACACACGCACTTTCACAAAAGGAAAAGCGCGTATACCTTGGAAAACTAAATTTTTGGTTCGAGGTATTTGGTCCATGGTATTGGTCCAAGGTATCTGGTTCGAGGTATTCACCCTAGGTATTTGGTCCAAGGCATTGGTCCTAAGTGGTTTTGGTCCATGGTATTAAGAAAGGCCTAAAACTATAAAAGGAGGAGAAGATCATTAGGCCAGGTGTGAAAGTATGGAATATCTGATGAAGTGTGATAAATAGTATGCAAGTTATTGGATTATGGTGTTGTGCTTGATATGAACCAAGGACAAACCTTAGTAGTTGATGGAGGATAAGATCTAATGATGGATCAGGAGCTTAAGGCTTGAAATGAATTATCTTTATATGGTTTGATCATGTTTATTCTAGATCTGAATATTGTTGCATGTGTTGTTCTGTAAATATTATGATTTGGGTATAATTGAAGTCTAGAATAGTTGTAGAATTATGAATTAATATTTGCAGATGTATACACTGGTTGGCTTTGAGAAAAGCGTGTATACACGCATGTTCGACACATGGAAGTAGCGTATACCTTATATGTTTTAGTTTTTTCTGTCTGTTGTTGCAAAGTTCTGGGTTCTGGTTTGGGTTCTGGTTACTGTATTCTAGTGAAAGTATTCTGAATGATCAGATTGATGGGTTATCAAAGTGACTGATTGATTCGGTTGTGATTGGTTCAGAAATTGATTGGTTGATGCAAATGTATTTGATGATTGAATTACAGTTGTGATGTTGTTGATGGATCTAGTCTGAAAATTTATGAAACGTGGTCCTTGGAGGAAGAAAGAAGGTCGTGGCCTTCTGTAGGTCATAGCCTACGTACTAGTAAACATATCGACTAGTACAAGATTTAGGGGGTTGTAGCTCCCTTCCAGTAGAAGCTGGAGAATTAGAGAAGGTTGTAACCTTCTGCAGGTAGAAGCCTATGCACTGGTATAATTATGCACCAGTACAAAATTGTAAACATGTTTTCTTATTATTAAAAGAAGACAGAGATGACAACAGAAGGTGGTTTTCACCCACATTGGGTTTCCACCTTATATCTTGGTGTTCATGTGTGTTGCTTATGTGTGATGGTTTATTCTGCTTTTAATGCACTGTCTAATAAATCTCTGATATACTGGTTAAATTTCAATGCATGATAAATTGGGTAAATCAAAAATTCGCTGCATATACGCTAGTTGCTTTAAGTACAGTTGTGTATACACGCTAGTTCACTTAGCTGAAGTAGCGTATACAAATCTATTTGGAAAATTAAATTATTGATCTGATAATATTGATTCACCCCCCTCTCAGTATTATTTCCAACATCTTTATTGGCCACATTGTTTTGTTTCATTAACTTGGAATCTTGTTTGAAATCCCACCTATTGGACTAAGCATGTTTTGCACAACATTTTCTTCTTTTTTAGATAAATCTTGAAAGCAACATTTCTTGGGAATTATTAGTGTTAAGGGGCCAGATCCTAGTGCGTTTACAACTTAAATTTATGTTTTCTATTGTAAGTGTAATTTGTAGTGGTTTTCTCCCCAAATTTATGAATCCAACGCTTCTTATTCATGTTTGATATTTGTCATCATTTACATAGATTGGTAAATTTTTAATTAGCATGTGAATGGTGAAGAACCACTTGTACTTGTTGAATATTATGCCTTGTACAAGAAGAGAATGTAAGTAGATTAATACCCAAGACATAATCCTCTTGTTATAAAGCATATGTGCATTGTAAAAGTAGAAACACATCCAAGTATAATCAATGGTGTTTAAGTACATCACCATATAGCATTAATGCACAAAACAATAACATAAGGCAATATTTCTTTCTTATAAATTGATTGAAACGATCATTTATTTATACTTAAGCATGTAACTAATCATGTTTAAAGTAAGTTTGATATGTTCAATGTTGATAACTGAAGGCAACTCTAAAGTATTTAGACAATCCTAGTTTCCTAGTCCTTTTTGCACCCAAATGATCACAATCATGCTAGTATAGACCACTTACTAGGCCATATTTTACCAATTAATACCCCTTAGGTGGTCTTATTTGACCAATCAAAATCCTTCAATGGTATAGCGAAATTCTGAACGAATTCATTGACTTGTATCCAAAAGTTGGATTTAATGACATTCAAACATCTCTCCTTCAACACAATTTCTTGGAGGATTAGGAGGTCACATTATCTCAATGCCCCCCCATAATGAGAACACCCTAAAGCTAAATTATTCATTAAATTTTAACAAACTTTTCCTTTGTTAACAACTTCATATATATATTAGCAATTTGATATTTCGGCCTATTAAAAAAAAGAGTTAGCAAATTCTCTTACCCATTGTCTAAGGTAGTATGCATGAAGGTTAGCACACTTCATCTTGTTAATCCAAACCACTTCAATTCTAAGATGTATTATTTTGCTATATTCAACTTCAATGGTTAATAAGGAATTGCTTGTCACTTTTTACATGATGAAACATTCAAACTCGATCTTAGTTGAAACACATTCAAAAGTTGAATATGGATAATCCCCTTGATTAGCCTAATCAAAGTTTGTATATCTATCAAATTTATTCATTTTTTTCAGAAATAATTAATGCTAAGATATTATTTATGTTTGATATACCAAACAAATTATTTTATAGCCTTGAAATGGCTCTCCTTTAGATTTTGAATGAAGATAGAGAAAAAACTAAAAATAAAGGCTATATGGGGTTACAATGAGTCAAATAAAGAAAATTGTCAACAAGTTTACTATACATGATAACGTTGACTTTCAAACAGTCACATTGTTTAGCTGACTCAACTTCCCATTAAAAAGGAGTAGAGTATATCTTATAATGTTCCAATCTAAATTTATTCAAAATATCCACTACATGCTGCACTTGAGGATAGAAAATACCATCATCAAACCAATAGCATGGATTCCAAGAAATAAAAGCAACAAAACTAACTTGGTCGTTTCTAATGTATCCTTTGATTTCTATGTTTAGACCAAATGTTGAATCACCACTATTTTTAGTAATAATTAAATTGTTCACAAAAATAAATATTAATAGAACCACATTATTCACATGCATAAATGTTTCATTCTAAACAACTTGAATCCAAGTTGAGAAAGGATGTTATTAGTCTTCCCATATGATTCCCTAGGGTTCTCTTTCAAGCCATACAAAACTTATATAATATGAAAACAAGACTATGCACTTGTACAAATTTGGTAGTCATTTCATATAGATATCCTTAGTAAGATTCTCATGTAGAATAGCTTGGATACCAAGAGAGAAAAGCAACAAATATAATTTGGTTGCTTCTAATGTATCCTTCAATTTTCATGTTTAGACCAAATGTTGAATCATTAAATCATTCATAAAATCAATATTAATAGAACCACATTATTCACATTCATAAAAATTGCATTATAACTCACTAGAATCCAAGTTGATAAAGTATGCTATTAGTCTTCCCATATGATTCCCTAGGCCTATATTTCAAGCCATACAAAATTTTATATAAAATGCACACAAGATCACAAACTTCTACAAAATTGGGTGGGCATTCCATATAGATCTACTTAGTAAGATCCTTATGTTGGATTGAACTCTTCACATCCATTTGATATATTTCCCAACCAAAATTTGTAGCAAGAGAAAGAAAAATTTATAGAGAAATCATCTTTTCTACATGAGCAAATAGTTCCATGAAATCAATACCTTCTTGTTAACAAAAACCATTTTCTACAAACAAAACTTTATGTTTTTCAGGAACTATATCTGAAGTAAACTTGATCTTATAAAAGAATTTTATTTTTACCACATTATTTCCTTGTGGACATGGAGCCTATTACCAAGTCTTATTATTCAACAATGCATCATATTCTACTATCATAAAAATATCCCATTAAGGTTTGATATGTGCATTTGCATATGTTTTGAAATGACATATCTAGCACATGCACCATGAGTGAAATGTTAACATGTTGTCTATGGTAATGAGTCATTCTTGAAATAGTCATAGCACTTGAATCCATGCTAAAAACCTCAATTGAATTTTCTACCCACTTGGGATGATGAATTTATTTAACAAATGTTTTGGTTGTTTAAGAAATAAAAGTAGTTAGTTTAGAAATTAGGCTAGTCAATTTAGAAGTGTCTAACATTTCCACCAAATTAAGACTTGAAATACTCAACATTTCTCATAAAAGATAACATCCCAGTATATTCATTCTTATTAAAAACATATAGTTGAGAGGTTTTAAACTCTTAATATTAGCTAAACATGATACACAAATGAAGTTGAGGACCCAACTTTTTTTCTTTTCTTCAAAAAAATGAGCCTAAGCTATGCATCCAAAGGCTTTGAGATGTCCAATCAAAAAAAGTCCTTGCACAACATCTCTTGAGAGGATTCATATCCTCACTATTTATGTCAGAACCCAGTTTAGAATATAATTTGAGTAAACAACAACTTTACCAAAAATTCGGTTGATATTCTCATTCCTTGAAGCAAACAACTAGCCATCTAAATCAAGGTCTCATTCTTCCTCTCATTTATCATAATCTACTGAGAATTGTAAGGTTCTATGATTCTCCATGAGATATTAGTATAATATAAGTGTCCTATAAGGGCATTAATCACATATTCTCTTTCATTACTAAACATCACATTTGATACATGAATTATGTTGATTTTCAATTAATGCCCTAAACTTCAATTTCTTAAAGGAATGTTTGAATATGAATTCGAATTCTATTAATAATGATGTACATATAAATACAACATACAAACCATTGGATTCAACTTCCAAGGTTTGTTGGACATGCAATAATCGTCCACTAGAACCCTAACGGATTAGGTGTCTAGCATTACCCCCTTAAACTGAAGGGGTGTATATGAGTCCAAGAAGAGAGATAAAAGGCAAAAATGCATGATAACCAATGGATAAATGAGATCTATGAAATGGTGGTTTTTAAGGAAGACCAAAAACCAAATGGGAGAAATCGAGGTCTCTATAGGTGGTTGTTTAAGGCTGGCCACCAACTCTAGAACTAAATCTTGACGCAGTTCCTGGAACAACTCCAAATCTGGCTAGAAGCTAAAGTCTTCTGCTAGTTTAAGTGCTCCCTGATAATGACTTGAAGATGACCACAAACTGATGTAGCAGAAACCAAAATCTTCTACAGGTGGTGGTTTTATTGGAGAATCGATAGAGATGGCACTTAAATGATTTTCCTCTTTATGAAATTAACTTGTGATATTTTCATTATTAGTATTAGGTTTCTTAATTATATTTTCTTATCATCAAGATTAATTCCAATTAACAAATAAAAGAGAACACAAGATATAGGCATGTTTCCAGGGAAAAACCCCCCTTAAGGGGAAAACCCAGTCACAAAATTATTCCTTTAGTAGATTCAAAAGATGAGATGACCACGACTCTTGTAATATAGACTCAAGACTACCTCCATCCATCAACTCAACCTCATCTGAACTTCTTCCTTACACAATCACCGAAATTCTTCCTTACACAAGCATAAAAATTCTCCACTGAATCTCCTCACTGTGATATATGTGAATTATGTGGTCATTGTAAGTTCATCTCTTCATTGTAATATGCATGCCTATGATCAGTAGCACCGACTAGCACCGAAAATTCCTTTTTGAGATAGAACCGATATATATTTACTATTATAGCCCAAACTTTGATAAGAGTGAAGATGGTTTCCTGTGATATCAACGAATTTTTTCTAGCAACCAATCTGATCTCCTTTCCTTGTGATAACACTAAAACAACCAATCTGATCTCCTTTCTTTGTGATAACACTAAAACAATATGAGCTTCTTCACTGTGATTACTTTTTTGATGTACAAACTAGATTTTAGATGAGATCTATACTTGTGCTTCTTTGTTTGATGCGAGTTACTTACGCTGGTATATATAGTGGTTGCCACATGTAAATAAGCTAACATATGTTCATGAAGAGTTGTGTCTTGTTATAGGCCGACATAAGTTCATTTTATGACAGTTTCTTTGAGGCCGACTTGAAGGAGCTGATGAGGAGGTTAACTTGATGATGGAGGAGTCTTTAACCAATCAACACTACGACTTTGAAAATACCCTAAAGCCTCCAATGGAGGCTTGACTTGTACATTTGACCCAAGCATGAAACCCATGCTTTAATAAGTCATATCAATTTAATAATACAATTTCTTTTCACTTTCTTTTGACAAATAAATTACACTTCTACTTCAAGTACAATAATGAAGATTGAACCTAGTTACATTTTCCAACACCCCCTCTTAACTAGGGAGGTATTCATATTTACATATAATCAAAGAGGTATATGGAAGATCTCAACACATCATGTATGAAGAATTTTAGGCACCACAATGCCATGGACTAGATTCTTCACCAAGGCAATCTATCCATTGTTCTCTCAATAATTTAGGCACCACAATGCCACAGACTAGATTCTTGACCAGGGAAATCTATCCATTGGTCTCTCAACAATTTAGGCACTGCAATGCCACATACTAGATTCCTGACCAGGGAAATCTATCCACGTGGGACTAATATGGACTCAAGATTTCAACCTCTCTAGGTACCATCAAGCTTACTTTATAACCACCAACCTAATGATCCAAGTGTGTATCCAAAAATAGAGCTCTATAATCAACAGCGCCTTTCCAACTTCAGGACCTAGACATAAACACAATGTGCTAATGAGATGTCCTCCCAGGAAATGCTTCACTCAAAAAGCCTCAACACTCCTTGATCCAACAGATCAAGGATGACCAATCTCTTCCAATCAAATTGATTGGTAACCAACATGCTATCAAAATATTTGAGAGATTCACCTGTACAAACACAACCCCAGTCAATAATATACATTCATACATACATAATCAAATACAAACCTCTCGGGTCTTCCAGACAGCTTGATGTTTCTTCTCAACTTTTCATAGTAGGACTATCAATTGAATCTATGATATAATATTTCTCAATCATACACTTTAATTTCCTACTTCTTATGCAACAACATATCCTTCGAAATTAATTCTTCAATCAAAACCAAGCTATGCCCTACCTCTCAACTAGGGAGCATCACTTTATCCAGGCTCCCTCTTAATATTAGGGAGGTCTCTTCTATTCAGGCTTCCTCAGGGAGATCAACTTCTTCTTTTCATTATCAGAGAATATTTCGTGGCTTCCAACCATTTCATTAGATTTATCATCATCCACATCGTGCTTATCATATCAACAAAAATCTTCACCATATTGAAGATTGTGTACCTACACAACTTAGATAGCAAGTACAACCAAAACTATAGAAGCATGCAGTTAGCCATATCAGAACTACGGAATCATCTCAACATATATCAAATACCCAAACTTAAATAAGAAATGCGTATTCTTCAACATCTTTCTAGGGACATTGTCATAAACCCTAGACTAATTCATAACAAATTTCATTCCAACTAGGGTTTCAATGTTTCTTTCAAAGGTGTGACATACCCTACTACAACATATAGAAAACCCTAGAAACCATTCAAACAAATATAGATCTACAAGGCATCTAACAACTTTTAGAATTCATATGTTAGATTTTTCACTAGGGTTTTCATATAAATCCTATATTTCATACAAGAGAATTAATCAATCAAAACCAATCACAACATACTCATCAACATGACCAGCTTCCACTAGGGTTAGTTGCAATCTCTAGACCATCAATCACAACTAGGACTCTGATTTCAAAAATCTTACACAAATCTCAAATTATCATATTGTCATCATACATCAGACATTTTTAATTCTACTAAGGTTTAACTCCAAAACCCTAAAATTTCATTTTCACAATCTCACTTATATAAATAGCTCTCATATTGTAATATCACACATACTAGAGAATTTAACTACTACTAGGGCTTGGCTGCAAAACCCTAGATTTCCAAATATCATCATCCTAGAATCTCAGACAAGGACTTATATTAAATCCTAAGATTTATGACCATCAATAACTAGGTAAACACACATATCTAGGAATTTATTATCAAGCATAAGCATATCATATGCCAGACAACATTAACACATTAGACATGTACTGACCTAGACTGAGCTAGGGTTTCGACCAAATGTACACATATATATACCTAGGGCTTCATTCCTAGGATTTTTCATTCATAACAAAGGTTTTTCTTATAGTCCCAACCCAACCCTAATAATCTAGTGTTTCATAACATAGCAAAGCAAACCATACTATTCCAAAAATTTCAAAGGTCTGAGATCTCTGAAAAACATCATTCGATACTAACAAGTTAAGATTTCATAATCATACCGAAATCCCAAACATCATATCATCAACAAAAAATTCATATAGCATTTCATAATATCTGTAAACAGGCTAGGGATTCACACATTGACATTAGCATACCCTTAGGTTTGGGTTTTCCTGAGAACCTGTCTAGGGTTCTATAAAATCAATTAAAAATGTAGTGAGGGGTAGATTTTTTAGACCTGAGACTTTTGTGATCCATATTGTAGAAATGTCTTTTGGATTAATCACACTATTAGGATTTGGTTGATGTTTCAAACCAACTAATGTGGTTCATCCTCAGGACAAGGTGAAAAAATCATACAATCTTAATGTATAAATAGCAAGAATGTATCATTTCCCTAGGCTCAGCTCATGAAACTAGTCGTTGAAAACTAGTTGTTGGAGATTAGTTAAGCAGGCAAATAAAAATCATAAAAAGTTAGAAATGAATTATTTAATATTCTAAATTTAGTTATAAGTTGGTTGACATGAGCACGAATAAAGTAATTAGTAGGGGGATATGAATAAGCTCTTAATACAATAGTTTTTAGGAGATTATATATAATATTAAATCAAAATACAGTTTTAAGGGGTTAAGTATTAATAAAACTAGTTGTTATATAATTAATAGTCCAATTTTAGGGTTAAAAAAAACATGTTGTAAATTAACATTTAGGAGACGATTAATATAATGTAGATAATAATCCAAAAATTAATCAGAGGGTTAAGAATGAGATAGGAGTTTATAATTAATATTAAAACTAAAAGGTTTAGATCCATAATCTTATATAAGAAGTAAACAGAGGTTAAGATAAATTAAGAGAAAGATTCAAAATATTAAATATGTTAATGAAATAATTAGGAGCTTAGTAATTTATTTTAAAATGGTCAAAGAATGAATCAAAGTGAAGATAAAAATATAAGTTATAAATATATAAAGAAAATGATAGGAGGGAATTTACTATAATATAAAGTACTAAGTAGCTTGAGAAATTATTATACGTGAATTAACAAATGATATGAAACAAATATATAAAAAGGGAAAGGAGGGAAAAAAATAAAAGGGGGGAACTAAACAAGACAATCAAAAGGAGAGGGCCGGAATCCAACTCCTACTCAATTTCCAACCATCATCTCTGTTGAGATTTCTGGTATGCCTCTCAATATCTTTGGCCTCCCTAAGCTTCCTGTGGTGGAAATGATCAACTCTAGCAATGACTCTAGATTCCTCAATACATACATGGTGCTTGGATTTCTCTGCATGTTCAGCTAGAGCCGAAGAGAGAGGACGATTGTGCCTTATCTCTACAGTGTGCTCATGGATCCTCCAGTTAATTGACCAACCCATCTCTCCAATATATGGAATACCATAGGAGCAAGGAACCAGGTAAATGCCTTTCATGTCTTTTAGGTCAATAGGGTCCTTAACCGAACAAAGAGAATTTCTAATCATCCTTAGAGGTTTGAATGAAGAGGAAACAGTATTCTTCCTAAGGATATGGGCAATCCTATCCATGGTTCCTTGAATAAATGGGAGATGAACCTTCGAGATAAGATCAACAAGAGTAGTTTCAACTCTTGGTCCTTTACAGGCTCTTTGAAAGGCCTTGAGGATCTAAGTTCTGTTGTACCCATTATTTTAAAAAAATTCAAGGAGATGTGATTTCTCTTTCTCTAGGTGGTTCTCATCAGAGATTATCAGAGAACGGGTAGCAAGGGTGTTGAGAACACCAAATTTTTTAGCAGAAAAATGATGAGAACTGGCATGCAGATATTGTTCCATGTGAATTTTTTTGCAAAAAACTTGGTGAGAAATGAACCATCATCCATTATAGAGAGGAGAATGTCAAGGAAAGGAAGGTGCCCCTCCACCTCAACTTCCATCATGAACTTGACGGAATCGGATTGGGAATTAAGGTAGTTTAGAAACAAATCCAATTTCTCATGGCCATGGGGCCAAATGACGCAAGTGTCATCAAAAAACCTCTTCCATTTCTTGGGGTGAAATTGAGCCGAGGATAAAGATGTAGCGGTAGCCATTAAATCAAATCCGTCTCTCAATCCTCTTTCTAGAAAGCTCATTGGGAGAAATCTCCTCACCCCTAGAATTTATGGCCTTCCTAAGATCCATAAATATGGGGCCCCCTTGAGACCTATTGTTAACACAATAGGTGGTCCTACTTATCCTCTTTCTAAATTCTTAGCTCTTAAGCTTAAGCCTCTTGTGGGTCACATTGATTCCTATGTTAAGGATTCTGCATCCTTTTTCAAAGAATGGAAGGATGTAAAGTTGGACCCCGGGGATCTACTTGTTCAGTTTGACATTGTTTACTTATACACCAAAATCCCTATTCAAGAGGCCATTGATGTAATAAGTCGTATCACTGACCATGACACTTTCAAATTGGTTGCCCTCTACCTCACCTCAACCTTCTTCAGTTTCCAGGGTGAATTCTATGAGCAAACCTTTGGGGTGGCGATGGGTTCCCCTCTTTCAACTATTGTTACTAACTTATTTATGGAATATTTTGAGACTAGGGCCTTAGCCTTAGCTCAATTTCACCCCAAGAAATGTAAGAGGTTTGTTGATGACACTTGCGTCATCTAGCCCCATGGATGTGAGAAATTGGGTTTGTTTCTAAGCCACCTTAATTCCTAATCTGATTCCATCAAGTTCACGATGGAAGTTGATGTGGACGGGTGCCTTCCTTTCCTTGACATTCTCCTCTCTAGAATGGATGATGGTTCCATTTATCACCAAGTTTTTTGTAAAAAAACTCACACAGAACAATATCTTCATGCTATTTCTCATCATTTTCCTGCTCAAAAATTCAGTGTTCTCAACACCCTTGCTACCCATGCTATGAGAATCTCTGATGAGAGCCACCTAGAGTAAGAGAAATTGCATCTCCTTGAAGTTTTTAAAAATAATGGGCACATCAGAACTTAGATCCTCAAGGCCTTTCAAAGATCCTGTAAAGGACCAAGGGTTAAAACTACTCATGTTGATCCTATCTCCAAGGTTCATCTCTCTTTTATTCAAGGGACCACATATAGGATTGCCCATATCCTTAGGAATAATAATGTTTCCTCTTCGTTCAAACCTCTAAGGACCATTAGAAATTATCTTGGTTTGGTTAAGGACCCTATCGACCTAAAAGACATGAAAGGCATTTACCTAGTTCCTTGCTCTTGTGGTATTCCATATATTGGAGAGACGGTCGGTCAATTAACCAAATTATCAATGAGCACGCCACATACATAAGGCACAATCATTCTCACTCTTTGGCTCTAGCTAAACATGCAGATAAATCCAACCACCATGTTTGTATTGAGGAATCCAGAGTCATTGCTAGAGTTGATCATTTCCACCATAGGAAGCTTAGGGAGGCTATAGAGATTGAGAGGCATACTAGAAATATCAATAGAGATTATGGTTGGAAATTGAGTAGGAGTTGGATTCCGACCCTCTCCTTTTGATACTCTTGTTTAGTTCCCCCCCCCCTTTTATATTTTTCCCTCCTTTCCCTTTTATATATTTGTTTCATATCATTTGTTAATTCATGTATAATAATTTCTCAAACTACTTAGTGATTTATATTGTAGTAAATTACCTCCTCTCATTTTCTTTATATATTTATAACTTATATTTTTATCTTCACTTTGATTCATTCTTTGACCATTTTAAAATAAAATGCTAAGCTCCTAATTATTTCATTAACATATAATATTTTGAATGTTTCTCTTAATTTCTCTTAACCTCTCTTTACTTTTTATATAAGATTTAACCTTTTAGTTTTAATATTAATTATAAACTCCTCTCTCATTCTTATCCCTCTGATTAATTTTTGGATTATTCTCTACATTATATTTATTGTCTCCTAAATGTTAATTTATAACATGTTTTTTTTTAACCCTAAAACTGGAATATTAATTATATAACGACTATTTTTATTAATACTTAACCCCTTAAAACTATATTTTGATCTAATATTATATATAATCTCCTAAAAACTAATTTATTAAGAGCTTATTCATATCCCCCTACTAATTACTATTATTCGTTCTCATGTCAACCAACTTATAACTAAATTTATAATATTAAATAATTCCTTTCTAACTTTTTATGATTTCTATTTCCCTGCTTAACTAATCTCCAACGGCTAGTTTCATGAGTTGACCCTGGGGCAATGATGCATCCTTGTTATTTATACTTGAAGATTGTATGATTTTTTCACCTTGTCCTGAGGATGAACCACATTATTTGGTTCGAAATGTTGACCAAATCCTAATAAGGGGTAGATTTATCGAGAGATGAATCTCCCTAAACAAGAATCTATATAATTCAAGATAGCTAGACATAACGATGTTAGTAATGTAATTCAAACTTCAAAAATGTGATAAAGAGAATTTTATAAGATATATAGACATACCTAGAGGTAGAGATGTTTCTTGACAAACCTGGTAAGGATTCCTTCAAGTTTTTTCTTTGTACTAGGTCAAGATCCTATAATACATACCTACAAGAAAACCATGTTATACCAAGAATGTGATTTAATTTCTTAGGTTAGATTTCCTACATAGCCAAGGAGGATGGAATTCTATGAAAAGTTATTCTTTCTCTCAATCAAGGAATTTTGCTTGGAATTCTAGATTACTTGTAAATCCTAGAGGGAGAGAATTAAGGTTCTAAGAGTACATTATTAATCTTAGATTAGATAGAAACAAGGATTATATGAACCATAATAGAAATTCAAATGCTTATATACATACCTTGTGAATTTCATGCCTTTGATTTTATTATATTTTTTGCAAGTGTACCTTGTTGAGTACATAGTACTTACTTGATTTTATTAAGTTGGTACCTTGTTCTCTTTATAGGACAGACTTCAGATTCCCTTGATTGTAGTGAATCCTTCACATTGTTATGACACTAAATCTTAGTGGTAGTACTGAAATGCTTTTTCTGTTGGAGGCATGAGACTTGTTATCGAAACCTACTCAATGTTAAGACTTTTCCACTTTGGTAGAACCGAAGCCTTATTCACTATATATAGACTTTGTACCAAGAACTAAGTCATAGAGATGGCATCAATATCTCATTATTGTATTGATATGTCACCTATGTAGTTGCACCGAGATTCCATGATCTTGTTAATACAAGCATACCGATATTCTTTACCACTGTAATTATACTGATACCTGTGATAGTCTTTGAGACTATAATGGAATCGAACTATCTTGAAACTTTTGTGGTTCACCCAAGCCTCTTTCTTCTAAGATATCACTGAAGTAAAACCTTGTTACCTGATGTGTCTTTTCCCTCAAGGCATGAATGAACTGGCTTAATGTAATCTACTTTCCATCCTTTCAATATACCTCAAAATATTTAGCTCAAAAATGTCCTTGGACCTTGATCTTCAATGCAAAAATAACCTCTCACTGAGACTACTTCAAATATGGATGAGTGTTCTTCAAACTGCCTTTAACCTTTGACCATAACTCTAATACCATGTTGAAAAATTGATAGAGATGGAAGTTAAATGATTTTCCTGTTTATGACATTGACTTGTGATATTTTCATTATTAGTATTAGGTTTCTTAATTATATTTTCTTATCATCAAGATTAGTGCCAAGTAACAAATAGCATAGAACACAATATATGGGCACACTGCCAAGGAAAAACCCCTCTCGAGGGGAAACCCAGTCACAAAATTCTTGCTTCAGTAGATTCAAAAGATGAGATGACCATGACTCTTACAATCTAGGCTTGAGACTATCTACATCCATCAAGTCAACCTCGTCTAAACTTCTTCCTTACAAAAGCACCGAAATTCTTCACTGAATCTCCTCATTGTGATATATGTGAATTATGTGGTCACTGTAAGTTCATCTCTTCACTGTAATATGCATGCATGTGATCAATAACACCGGAAATTCATTTCTGAGATAGCATCAATATATATTTATTGTGATAACCCAAATTGTGATAAGAGCGAAGATGGTTTCCTGTCATATCAACAAAGTTTGTCTAGCAACCAACCCAATCTCCTTTCCTTGTGATAACAACGAAACAATCCAAGCTTCTTCACTGTGATTACTTTGTGATGTTCGAACTAGATTTGAGATGAGATCTAAACTTGTGATTCTCTGTTTGATGCAAGTTACTTAGGTTGGTATATATAGTGGTTTCCACATGTAAATAAGCCAACATATGTTCATGAAGAGTTGTGTCTTGTTATAGACTGACATAAGTTCAATTTATGACAATTTCTTTGAGGCCAACTTGAAGGATTCGATGAGGAGGTTAACTTGATGATGGAGGAGTCTTTAACCAATCAACACATTGAATTTGACAATACCCTAAAGCCTTCAATGGAGGCTTGACCACCATCAAAAAAGCATGCTCATGGAGCATGAATCTATCTCTGGGTACAACTTTGATCTGGCTATGGATGACTTTAGATCTAGGTTGTGGAAGTTCGTTCAGGTTCACGTTGTGGCTTAGGATTGCTTGATAAACCTTGAAATGAAAAATCTTTAAAGCTGGTAATTGACCATCAATTCTTATGGAACATGAATTTTTCTTTGGCTTCAACTCTAAATTTGACTAAGGATGAATTTGGCTCTGAGATGTGGTATTTGGATTTGGTTTATGTTATGGCTTAGGATCAATTGATAATTTTTCGAATGAAGAATCTTCAAAGATGGTAACTAACCATCAATTCCCCCCTTTTAGATATAAGGTGAGAAGATAAAGAAATATTCATTGAAAGACTAGTCAATACTTAAGAAAAAATTTCATTGTATGATTGGTATATCTTCTTGGTTGTTGAAGGCCATTTCCAAGAATTTATCAATCCGCGATGAATCTTCATTCTTGTAAGAGTCTTGTTTCCGGGATACTTTCTTAATGATGAGTGTGCTTACCACAATTCTCACAAGGGTGAAGATCAAAACGTTGATATTTCACATGGCCAACCCGATCACAATTTTGGCATCTAACAATATATTTTGGTTGTGGAACATGAGCAAGTGAAGATGAATCATATTGAAGAAGCCCAACATAATGAAACCGGATGGGCTTGGAATAGTCTGGAATATAAAAGGATGCACCCTTGTCATATCCAAGACATGTTCTCTTCTTGATGATAACAACTTATTCCCAAGGTCTAATTATGGGCTTGGGAAGTGCAGGCTAAACCTTTGCATCTCTATGCAAATCTACTCCCAAAATTACCTCAAAAAGCTAACTAATATTTGACTGTTGATGGGAGTTGGACTAAAAAAATGAGTTATTTTGAATTGAACTAGTTCAGAATCACTACTTTTCTGTTGCAATTCATCTAGCTGAAATTGAGATTTGAGTTCCATAAAATCGATCTTGTCTTGTGCATTTTATAAGCAGGTTCAAATGTTAGAGATAGTTTCCCTTCTGATTTGGATAATGTTATGAGCAACATACAACATTATATTTCTTAATAATTCTAATAAATCATCAAGTCTCACAATCTTCTCCGAACTATTATTAGAAAAAACTTTCTTGCAATAAACTTTGAAAAGGGTGTTGGCTTCAATCAAAAATGCATTTGTTTACTATGTAATTTAATAAGTAAAAAATAGATGGCACAAAAAGTTACATAAAAAATAACTTTCAATATTTCTCTATAAATATATATGACAAATACGATTAGGAATTGAGATACCTCCAACCTTAAAAATAAAATAAAGCACCACTCTTATATATGCCACCTTCTTCCAACCAATTAAGACAAAGTCAAAGGAAGAGACCTTCCCCAGTGGACTAGTCACAACTTACTTAGACCTCTTAGAGGCAAGGAAATGCACATTAAAACTTCAACATGTGAAAGCTATCCTTGAGGAGGGTGGCCACTTTTCTGGGATATATTGGAAGGTTCAATTGAAGCCTCAAAAAGGTAAAGGAAGTGTGCAAACTAGAGTAAAATTGTGAGTTACCAAAATGTAAATGCAATTTCCTTCCTTTGAAAATAAAATTTTTTGTTTCCTACTGTCAATTCAGATTTAAAGCACCATCACATTTGTGAAGATGTCATACCCTATATGCAAGAAGGACTTCCATTGATGACGGTTATTATTATAACACAACTCAACTTGAATGAATGTGCCCATTACTCGACTAGTGTTACCACCAAAATATGAACATCACAATTAATATAAATATGATTGACTTAGAGATAGATATTTGTTGTAGATATTTCCATTTCACCCAATTGATTACAATCAACTCATCACCGATGAAGATAATATTGAACATACGATCCAAAAGAATGAAGTTGGAATTGCTAAAATGAAGGTCTAGCAAGCTTACCTTTTTCAAAACGTTTCTCACCATCTACAAGAATTTTGGTGCTGGAAATGGCATAGAAGAATCTAGTCATTGAATTGTTATATAGTCTTGGACCACATGCGATTGAAACTATTTCTTAGAATTCCTAAAACGTCAACGATCAAGAGTGATTCTCAAGACTCCTATGACATCAATCTCACTAGCTGTATGTTGGCCCCTGGTTTCTTTATTGTTCAAAGCACAAGTCATATGAACATCATAGTTAAAATTTCTGCAACAATAATTATAGAGCCATCCAAAACCATGGTCATAGCAATGTTGTCAAAGTAGGGATATAGGTTCTCTCATTGAAATACAACATGAGATCTAAATTTTCTAACCATGGAACTTTAATCGAAGGAACTTCATATTCTTCAAGAAAATTTTAGTGGAGACATCAGGTTAGCCTTTGGTGGTAACTATGATGTAGGGAAACCAGTTATATAAGTGGTATTAGGAGAGCCTCATGAAAGCATCATCTTCTTATGCTTGGTTCTAGATATGACCATCCACACAATTGTGACTTCACATTGATTTCTGGGTGATATAAAAAGTTGGGTTTCCATTATGTTGGAAATTACGTTAATCTTTTTATCTTCTCTTTTGTACATTATTATATATCGATTTTAATCGTTGGTATATTTATGTTTGCAGGTCAGGATAAGTTATGGTGGTTACATTGAAAACCTCATTACACTTAACCCTGACCTTCTACATAGTTAGGTTAGGATTAGGTCTAGCTGCATCCTAGTTCCCTTTTTCATTCATCATGCACTTGCTCTCCATTAGTATTTCCTTTGTTTTCTTACTTTTGTCTCACATGTTTCTTTTAAGTTCAACATCCATTTTATTTGTTCTTTTCTTTTTGTTTCCATTTTTTGTTATGCCTTTCTTTCATGTTTTTCTTAATAAGACTTTGCATGAAAGGTACTCTTGTTTGGCTCAAAAGACAATGTGTCAAAGCTTGAAAAGGGAAATTATGATGATGAAAAACTCTTGGCTAATATGTTACCCTCTTCTCTATTTGGGTATACATATCTTTAAAGTCAATGATGTCTGAATGAACAATACAATCCATTCAAATGGAAAGTTGTAAGATGAACCATGATGCCTGCATCTATTTTAGCATCCTCATCCCTTGACGCGGTATTGTAATTAAATGTTATTTATCTTGACAACCTAATCGATTAGAGAAGGGAAAGGGGAAAACCAATAGTGAGGAAAAACAATATAAGAGGTACACCTATCTATGAAAGAACAACCTCTCCTACTCTCAATAACTCAGGATCCCTCTTTTTCCCTAGTGAAATAATAAGTGTCTAAGCACATATCTATAAATAAAATAAATAAAGGGAAAAAGAAGAGAAAGGCTTATTACGTAGAGAGGTGAAGCAACTAAAGTCATCAAGGTAATATTCATGCTCGTTGGCAGCGAAGTAATGCTTGTGTTCCTACAGTGACTCCGTCGAGGTATTGTCCAGGCCTATTGGTAGCAGAGCAACAGTTGACATGAAAACTCATACTTTGATTATCTTTAACTTGCATTACTATATTACCCTATTTTGGATCGAAAGAATTATGATTTCACAAGATTTGTAAATGTTTTTAGCCAAGAAAAGGAATAGAGGAGACTATATCCATAACTTGTTCAAATGGGGAAGCCAATACTTCCTTACGCACTAAGACTTTTCACTCAAAGATAGACCTAAACAAAGAAGCTGGAGTTCTACCAGTGTATCGCCAAGTGTTTTCACTGTGACAAACACCCTCCAAAATTTTGCTTACACTTCAATTTTGGAGCTTACTTGTGACTATAGGATCTGTAATCCCTTGATTTTTCAAAGTTTCTTCATGGTTGGTTGATGTTTCCTCATATTCTAAGAGTTAAATTTACTTTCTTATACATGCTCATTCCTTGAATAATTCACAAGTGCACTCCTTCTGATGTGAGCTTGCATAAACATTGCACTGCTCCTAAAAGTAAGGCTTGCGCAATCACTATTGACAGTAAATGTGCAATCCATCTGTACATAAACTACGAACCTATGTCGACAGTCAAGGTGCACTCCCCATTGATAGTCTCCCTCTCAGTGTGGTTGCATTTGTACTTCTATTTCAGTGAGTTTTCATAATTGTCACTTTTGTATGCTTCGGTTTTCATTACTATCACTTTCATTTTTGCGACTGTCATTTTTCCTTACCTTCACTTCTACAAGTGGTGATATTTTGTTCTCTTTACTAAAACATATGGTCATTTTCATTCTCTTTAGCTTTTTCAAGTGTCATTTTCACATTTTCTTACTATCACAAGTTTTGCCTTCTGTAAAGGGGTGTCACAACTAGTAAAAGGGAGTCATTTGTATATTCTTAGAGGGTATATTTGATGCATTCTCTTGTACCGATGTGTTCCATTTATCATAGAGGCATGCATAAAACTCATTTAGCAAGCATTGAGCATTGTTTTTATAGTGTCACCACTTGTGTCGTAAAGTGTATCTTAAGTGTCGCCCTTGGAGGTATGTATTGTACTATTGTCGTTTTAATAGGAACCTGTTAATTGTGTGTGGTAATTGCTTCCTTGTTGAGTGGTTGATTGTCTATAAGTGTGCGATCATGGTAAATTCATGTTTTGGTTCAATCTCTTGCCTCTTGGATCCCACACTTAGTCATTTTCTGAATTGATCCTTTGCCTATCAGGCCACAAGAAGCCTATCTTTCCCTATGGAACTGCGTACCATGCAATTTATGCCTCCAAGGATTGTGTATTACATAATCACAATGCTCAAGAACTATCTCCTGTGCTAAGGAACTTCACAATTTGTCTCCTCAATCAACCTCTTTCTACACATTGCGCAATTGTAGTCAGTAGTCTATCTCTTTGCCTCCCTGAACTATGTAATTGCACAATCAAATTGCCTAGTCTTCCTCCAGAACTTCACATTACACACTTACAATGGGAAATTCTACCTTACTATGACCCTCAATTGTGAAATATTACTTCTTAGGCCTCTAGTTGATGTGCATTGCACATTTTCAAGCCTCATTCCCTCACTCATGTCCTTTGGAACTGAGCATTGTGCAGTCAGTAAGTTGTCCTCCTGGTCTAATACTCATTTCCATGTCAATTAGTGATTTTTATGAAAAAAATTAGAATAGGAGGTTTCAAGACAAATGTTGTCTTCCCATGAGTGAATTTCATTTGCATGTACCATATCTTGAGATGACAGGATGATTCTCAAAGAGGATGCTTAGGAGATCATACAAGAAGACACTTGTGAAGCTAGAACCATGAAGAAGTTAATAACCAAGAAGATGAAGGGACACTAGCTTATGATAGGAGATCAAAGATTAGGATTGCATGAAGACTGCATATCAATCAACCCCTTGGAGGATGAATATGAAGCATATGCAAGACCTTCCATGAAGGCATGAACTAAGCAACAAGAAGAGAAGCTTGACATTGACAGATCACTAATAAGTTCCATGTCATCAGTTCCACGTCATGTCTTGTCTAATTGTCATCACAATGTCATATGTGTCAATGTTTCTTGCCACATCATTTGCGGATGTAATTATATATTTTCAAGATGTAAACTTGTAAATGTGTGGAAGTCCAAGAGTCAGATGTGGAATATGAAAAGTCACATGTAGACTAAACAGTCACTAAGAGAACTCCAAGATTCATGTAGAAGTTCAAAAGTCACTTGGAAGTCTAATAGTCTTTAGGGAATCTCAAGAGTCATGAGGATATGAAATGCCATTCCTCTTGTTATGAATATACCCTCATAACTCAAGAAAAGGGATTTTGGAGGCTTAAGCTTTAGAGATCTAGCCTTGGCTTCTGTAGCTTAGCATGGGAAAGAAGATCATTCTTTGGAGAAGTAAGTAGTGACTCAATGTTTCACTAATGATCTAGTGGCTCACCATTGTACCTGTGTACTTGGATCTTTCACCTAAGAATCAGAAGCTCATTGAGCCAACACATTTAATGCATGTATCATGAATATTGTAAGACTATTCTTTGGATGTTTATCGTATATGTTATGCTCATATGTATTAAAGAAATTGAACTACTTCATTGTCTTTGGTACTTATCTTGGTGAATATGTGTTGTATTTTCTTTAATGATCGTTGTGTCTATGTGAACTATTTCGCTAGATAACTAATGAATATTTCTTAGCTCTTATGTGCCTCTTAGTATAGTACTCTTACTTCCCTCTTGTAAAGGTATCCTTTTACACATTGCAATTTGTGTTTCATAGTGTCAACTTACTTGTTGATTTCAAAGGCTATGTGCATACTCTCTTATGTTATTACAACTAAGTAAATATTAGAGTTATGGTGGTCGAACTGATGCTTCGAATAAGGCTCCTACTCTAAATGGTGTGAGGTCTAGTTGGGACTTAAATCAGAGGGACCCCCCCCCTTTGGTTGACATATTTCCAGCACTGTCAACAATTGGTGATAGAAGGAGGGATATATGACAAGACATGCTTGTTGAATCTGTTTTGAACCTCTTATATTAAATGGCTCATCCCCAAATCATACTCCCAGGGTGTTTTTCCAATAGATACAATGGTAAAGAAATTATCCCCGATGAACCTCCTTATGACTTGTCTCAATTAAAGTTTGATGGTGAGGGTGATGCATCCATAGTCTAGCATGCATCTCTTTTTCTTAAGTTCTGTGAATATTATGAAATTAATTACGAATATATGACTTGTGTTCTTTCCTTCCTCACACTTGAAAGTTAAGTTAAATGATGGTGTATACTCTACCACCCACTTCCATTTATTCTTTTAACCAATTCATCAAGAAGCTTCATTTAAACTTCAATAAATATGATTAACGGGATGTCCTTAAAAGGATTAATCATCTAAGAATGAACCTTGGTGAGTAAATTAAGGATTTTTCTAATTAATTCCTGCACCTATGTTATGAGTTTTTAGAAGAAGATATGGAATGGGATTTCTTGAAACAAAAGTATGAGAATTTGGTTCATATCTCTTCTTAGGGTGAATCTAAACCCCTTGATGTGTCTGCTTCCCCAAATTTTTTAAATCGTGAGATGCCTCTAATTTCAAAGGAGGAACTGACTATTCCTTTTGTTCGTTGTCCTCCTCCTTTTCCAGTACACATTTGGGTGCCTCATGGTGATAATGTGGAAATTGAGAAATTTTCAAATCAAATGGATGATTCATCTCTTCATCCTTCATCCATTTCTCATGATCTGAATCCAATGGAGGAAACCTTGGAATGGTTTATGGAGCCTAAGGTGAATACTAATACCTCCATTTTGAAATATGATATTAAAACTCATAATTTTAGTCTTGAATCTGGTTTAGATTCCTACCATCCTATATCACCTCTTTCTCATGATCCCTTGACCCTTGATCAAATTAATCAGTCTCTTCCAAATCCAAGCAGTAATCAGGTGCAATAAAATCATATTACATGAGTAGAGGAGCATAAAGGTTAATATTATTTATATGTTTCTATTCTTTTTCAAAGTCCTCTATGTTATGATAATGTTCCTTCATTCTTAGTTGATTTAGAATCTACTAATCTCAGTAGTCAATCAAATGAGGTTAATTTTCCTAATCAATCTAATTTCTTGGGTAACTATGATTCTGATGGTGATGACTCTATTGAAGTATATGATGATGAATGCCAAAGTGCACCAATTTTTATTTAGATTTATCAAGAATATTTTAATTTCAAAGATCTATAATCTGATTCATTCAAAGAATGTGTTCCTATTGAAACATCCTCTTCACCTCACTGTTCTTTTTTCTCTATTGTTTGTAATGAGAAAAATTGCGAAGAATATACTCCATGCTCTTCAATTTCTTCATCTAATCATTTGGATTTTGAATTGACACAAGGAAGTAAGGTTATCCATCACAAGGGAGGAAACAATCAAATCATCAAGTATTCATTCCATTCCTTATCATTTCCAGTTTTGCATATGAGGAAAGTTCCTCGGTTCAAGTTAGTCATGAGATTGGTTCAATTTATTCATCCCTAGATTTTCAATTAGAAGAATCTTATGACTTGAGTAATCTATTTATTGAAGTTGAAAATATGATCAAGCTAGTGATTTAGATGGTTTCCATCCAGATAATAATGATATTGTTGATTTAACTAATAATGGCTATCCATATGCAATTTGCAATCTTACTCAGTTCTCAAAATATTTTTATCTTTCCCAAACTTGTCAAGGAGTCGAAGCACTTCAAATTTTGTCAATGGTTATGTCAGGTTCTTACAATCCTGATGAGATCCCTGAACCATGTCAGATTTGGATTTCCTCACATAAATATTTCCTCCATGTTGTTTCACTGGATGCGAACTGTTTCTTGAAATATTTTCAGTATTTCAGATACAACTCTTCTAACTTTCAAGATTTCGTTTTTGATCAGGTTGAGAATTATTCTTTAGTCAATTCATCCCCATGAAAATATCTTGTACCAAATTTGGGTTCGAAATGTATATCTTTCATGCATGCACAGAGGTATCAAGCCTACTATTATGATTGTTAAAGTAAGGATCAACTTTGGCTGAAGGATTCATATTTGTTAAGTCCTTTTGTGAAAAATCAACTCCCACTCCTCATTGTGAATGTTATTAAACTAATCATTTTGGTTTTGGCCCAATTAATTCTTTTGAGTAACATTCAAGTCTTGAATCATTTAGTGGATCAAAACCCCCATGTTGACACAACTTCTAAATATGATTTGATATATCCTTCTAACCTTTTGTCAACATGTTATTCCAATTGGTTTTGTTGATTTATAAAGCCAACAATTGCTTCTAATTTCCCAAGATTTCGTATTACGTGTTTGGTTTATAATCAGATACAAAGGGAACCAATCAAGAATTAAGAATTTCATATGAAAAATCATCAACCCGGTCTTAAATTTGGTCCTAACAACTATCATTCAATTAATCATTTTCCCATTAATACATCTAATGATAGTTCTCCTACCTTGGTTGATCTTATCAATTCTCCTTATAATTCAAGTACAATGATTGAAAGTTCATATTTCCTAGAGTTTCATGGTTTTTAAAGGGATTGTTTTAAATTTCATGATCTAATCTATGCATGGATGGAAGCATCTTACTTAGCAAGCACTTTCGCTAATAACAAAAATTTGTCATTTCTCATGGTTGCTGATAAGGGAAACACCAATGAAGATACATTTGTAAGAAACCTTCAAGGTTTGTATGACTATTGTTCTCGTCATAAATGTAAGGTTGTTGGTTGGTTAAGGTTATTTGTTATGGCATATCTTTCTACTTTTATCAAAGACCTTCAATATTTTGTGCAATCGATTCAAGTTCTTATCTTATCCTTTGCACTTTATTATATATCAGTTTTGATTGCTGGTATCCATGAGGGGAATTTTGAGGTCTAAAATGGGCCTCCTAATAAAAATGTACAACTAAAATAAACCTTATAACAACCAATAGGATTCAATATGATGATGTCAACCATGGGGGGTGATTCACCATTTTTGGAGTAAAAAAGTAAAAAACGATAAAATAATAAAACTACTTTCAACTCGTATTTTCAACTTATCTCCCTAAGGTTTTACTCAAATTTCAAGCAGGAGTACTTTTTGGATGCAAAATTTAATTCCTCATCCGAGTAGTACCCATATTGCATACTTTCGATGGACCCTCCTACACGAAAAATGAGAAATACATGAAAAAACGTGTTTGCAATCATGTTTTTCATGTAGCATGGTCCGTTGAAAGTATGCAACATGGGTACTACTTGGATGAGGAATAACATTTTGCATCCAATGAGTAATCCTACTTGAAATTTGATTAAAACCTTAGGGAGATAAGTTGAAAATATGAGTTGAAAAAATAGTTTTTTCTTTTTCCCTCTAAAATTTGATGATGTGATCTAATATTATTTTATTATTTCCATTATTATTTTATAATTTCTTTAGGAGGCCCATTTTGGACCTCAAAATTCCCCTAATGTTTGTGTTTGCAAGTTGGGAGCAGTTACGGTGATTACATTGGAAATCTCATTACACTTAACCCTGACCTTCTAGATAGTTAGGTTAGGAGTAGGTATAGCTACATCCTGGTTCCATTTTACATTTATCCTACACTTGCTCTTCGTTAGTATTTCATTTTATTTCTTACCTTTCTCTCACGTGTTTCTTTTAATATTAGCCTCTGTTTTATTTTTTATTTTCATTTTGTTTCCATTTTTTGTTATGCCTTTATTTCGTGTTTTGCTTAATAAGAATTTTCATGAAAGGTATTGTTGTTTGGATCAAAATACAATGTGGCAAAGCTTGAAAAATGGAATTATGACGATGAACAACTATTGGCTAATCTATTACCCCATTCTCTATTTTGGTTTACATATCTTTAAATCCAATGATGTTTGAATGGAAAATACGATCATTTGACTGGAAATTTTTAAGTTGAACCATGATGTCCGCATTTATTTTAGCATCTCATCCTTTGAAGTAGTATTTTAATTGAATGGTATTTTTCTTGATGAGCCAATAGAGTAGAGAAGGGAAATGGGAAAATAAATAGTGAGCAAACCAATATCAGATGTATACCTATCTCTAAAGGAACAACTTCTACTTATCTCAATAAGTTGGGATCCCTCTTCCACCCTAGTGAAATAATAAGTGTCTAAACACAGTTCGATAAATAAAACTAATAAAGGGTGGAAGGAGAGAAAGGATTTCTATATAGAGAGGTGAAGAAAGTAACTTCATTGGGGTACCATTCAGGCCCACTGGCAGTGAAGTGACACTTGTCTTCCTATAGTGACTCTATCAGGGTACTTTCTAAGCCTACTGTTAGCGGAGCAACACTAGAGTTGAAAATCATACTCTGATTATCTTTAACTTGCATTATTATGTTACCCACTTCTAGATCTAAACAATTATGATTTCACAAGCTTTGTAAATGTGTTTAACCAAGGAAAGTATTAGAGGAGACTATATCCATAATCGGGTTAAATGGGGAAGCTAAGGTAATCCATGAAATGAATCAATACTTTCTAAAGGACTAAGACTTTGAACTGAAAGGTATACCTAAACATAGATACTAGAGTCCTACCATTGTGTCACCAAGTGTTGTTGCTGTGATAAACACACTCCAAAATGTTGCTTACATTTGAATTTTGGAGCCTACTAGTGATCCTAGGATTTATCGTCTCTTGATTATTCATAGTTGCTTCATGGTTGGTTGATGTTTCCTCATATTCAAGTGTTAAATTATTTTTCTTATACATACTCATTTCTCGAATAATTCACATGTGCACTTCTTTAGATGAGAGTTTACATAAACATTGCACTGCTCCTGAAAGTAAGGCTTGCGCAATAACTATTGACAGTGACTATTCATTCCATCAGTACATAAACTATACAGCCTATGTTGAAATTTAGTGCACACTCTCCATTGCCAATCTCCCTCTCACTTTGGTTGCATTTGTACTTCTATTTCAGTGAGTTTTCTTCATTGTTGCTTTTGTGAGATTTGGTTTTCATTAGTGTCGCTTTCACTTTTGTGACTATCATTTTTTCTTGATTTCACTTATATAAGTGGCACTTATGTGTGTTGAAAAGTGTAACTAGGTTCGGTATTCATAATTACATGTAATTATGATTTTATGTAATGAGATGTAAAGAAAAAAAAAATTATTGTATTTCTTACTTCATGGGTTTCATGAGAAATATTTTATTTTTGAGTCAAGACTCCCATTGAGAGTCTTTAGGAATTATTTGTCATCTAGTCATAAATGGTAGAGTCATTGTCATGTAATTAAGTCATGTTACACATTGTAAAAGGTCAAACTTGTCTATGTAAAGTATCCTCCAAGACCTTGTCACTTATCGTCTTCAAGTTAGCCTACAACAATGAAAGAACTTGCTAGAGGAAGTCGACTTGCCTTTTTGTGACCATGTCGGTCTAAGGGACATGAGATGAGGTTTATAAGTAGCCACACTCGACATCACTTAGAGGCAAGAAACTCGACAAGAATTAAATCAATAAGAAGTGTGAAGTAGATCCCATTAATAGAAGTGTGAAGAAGATATAACAAGGACGGTTTCTTCTAGGGATAACGAAGAAAGGATTCTTCTGGAATAGCGAAGGAACGATTCTTCTAGGTATAGTGAAGGAAAGTTTCTTTTGGGGATAGTGAAGAAAGGAATCTTCTAGGATCAATGAAGGAAGGATTCTTCTGGGGTCTATCTTGGGTTATATATTCTCTCACAAGCGAAGGAAGAAGGAACAAAAGCATCACAAAAGGACCGAAGAAGATAAATATAGGTCTCTCTTAAGGAGACTAGGGTTTCTGATCTAGGGTAAACCTAAGAGACTGAGATTCTTTGGGTGACCAAGATAATGGAGACCGACATTCTCTATAAGAGACCTAGATTCTCTAAAAGAAGCCAAGAAGAAGCAGTGTGAAGGATGGAGACCAAGTTTCTCTAGAGGAAGTCGAGCAGAGTAGTTTAAGATCAAGAAGAAAGATGAGAAAGGGACGAGGTAGAACATCAAGGTTAGTGATAAGGTTCTTGGGAGGATACTAGAGTCGAGGGTCTTTGTCATAGTCTTGGTATTCGTCAATTGAAGATCTATAAGAAGATTTTTTGATCGGGTTTTCATCTCAAGAAGTGAGAGGTTTTGGCCCTAGCTGACTAGCCTACATACTATGTCACTTGTCTTCTATTGTGCATATTGGTAATTGTCTTGATGAAAATAACACAATAATAATATAACGAAGAGAAGAATATAAGCTAATAAGCAAAAATTATATCACAAGCAATTATCAAGCAGAGAAATCTTTTAACTTCTTATGCTCTAGATTTCTCGACATGGTATCAAAGCTTAGGTGTTGAAGTCGGTTGGGTGTAGAGCATGATTATCATCCTAATTTAGAGGTCTTTGTTTTAGCCAGATGTATACCGCAGGAAGATTGTGCACCCCTCAACATGGGGGCGACTTGTCCCCCCTGCGGGGTTCAGGGGCAGCGCCCCCGAAGCTAAAATCAAATGTAAAATTGCCTTGTAAAAGTATAGTAATTTCTAGTCAATCTGAGTCGTTCATTACGCGGATGATCTGATGGTAGAATTTATGTTTAGTTTAGGGTTTCTTTCCCTAGAATGCAACCCCTCTCTTTGTATGAGGGCATTGTATTGAGGTTGTGTAATAGATGTGTATTCTCAGAGTGAGAAACAGAAAGGTGAGATTGTGAGAGAAAAAAGAGGATATTACAGTGGATCTGTTGTAGGTTGTGTCTCTTCATTTTGTTGGATAATAGAAAGGAAGGACTGGCTGTTCGGGGTGGATGTAGCCCAAACTGGGTGAACCACATATATTTGTGTCTCTCTGGTTTTATGTGTTTGTGTTTTTCCGCATATTATATGTCTTGCATTTCTCTGTCATAATAATTTTTCTAACAAAGTCAAGAAGGGGCATTCAATCAAGAAGACATCAAGCCTTGAAGAAGGATACTAGCATATTCAAGGGCTACCAAGGTCAAGATCTTCAAAACCCTAGATCAAAGAAATCTACACCAGCAAGAGTCTTGAAGTCATCTTCAAGAAAGAAGGAAGACTAAAACATTCAAGAAGGATTGTAAATAAAGCTCTCTCTCATCAATCTCTCAAGAAGAAAACCCTTTATCAAAATTAAGTTTAAGAAGGAAGCAAACATCAATTTCTCAAGTAAGTCTATGACTATATATGATAATAAAAAAGTGTCTTTTTGTAAGGAAAGCAATAAATTGGTTGGGGTTGCAAAGTCCCTTGCATGGAAGAAAAGGACATACCTAAATCTTATTGAGAATGAGGTCATGGATCACATCAATGAGTCAATAAACCAACCTCCAAAGGAATATACTCAAGCACATGCTAGATTCATGAAGGGAGAAGTGAGAGCTAAGAGGATTCTTATAGAATATATAAAAGACTCTCTAATCCCATATGTATAAAAGTTTGAGACTGAAAAATCTATATATCACAAATTGGTAAATTCATTTTCTGTAATTCTATTGACTACAAAGAATAAGAGCTCTTGGAAACTCTTGACACCTAATCATAGGGATTGGGTGAACAATTGTAAATAGTGTAAATAAATAATAAGAAAAAATGGAGAGTCATCGAGAGATGAAACTCAACAGTCACTCCCTCATATATATAACTATGAACAACCTAAATGAATAAAAATAATCTCATTTGAGGAGTTACCTCCTAACCTGACATGTTATCAGAGTCAGCTCTATTATTAGCATTCCTACCCTTGTAACTCCCTTCTTTCTATTCTTCCTATTCTTTCCATGTTCTGCATTTCTGCAACCTGACACATCTGCCTTTTGCCATCACAAATTTCTCAACCTATCATCAAAGAACCAAACCTCTCTTAGTTAACACTTCAATGAGATTCCTTTTTGAATACGAAAATTTTGTTTCTCAGACATTTTGAGGGAACAATGGAAATTTCCTCAACAATTTTCTTGTTGGTATGGAATTCAAGTGTCATACAAGAGTAATACCTCTCTATTATGTGTGGAGAGGGTTGAGAGCATGGCGAGGCACAACAATTGGTGGGAACGCAACCTCCACTTGCATCATTATCGCAGGGAGGCATTTGTCACCTAGCATTTGTCACTGCTTGTTTGTAGCTTCGCTTGCAGCTCCCATACGCAGCCTCCATTGCCTCCCATATGCATCATTCCAGTTGCTCATTTATCACTATGTATCAGCCACGCTTGCAGCGTTTATCCATCTTCTCAAACCAATATCGCCCATATTTGAATTACACTGCTCCCTCCCATACATACATTGCTCCCTCACCATTAAATCACCATTAATTCATTGAAATACATATGCTACTCCATTAACTCATTGCAAAACATACACTGCTCCATTAACTCACCATTAACTCATTGTGATACATACATTGCTCCCTCGCTCCAATACGTTGTGTTGCCAATATTCTTCTCCCCTCATTGTTCCCACCACTCAGATCTCAGATCTCCATACGCGTTGTGTACTCAACACTACTCTAGCAAAGTCACCATTATCTTTCGAGCTGCACAATATAGATTTATTCAATTTCTCCATGCAAATTCCTTCAGTTATTGTCCATAGTTCTTCCATATATTCTTATTGAGTATTTCATTACTATTGTGAAATTTTATTGGGTGGATTCTTGAGGGAGACCTAAGATCACATCCCCATACACTCCCTCTCTTAGTAATACCTTTGTGTATACGTATTACAATGTTTTTTTTGTTGCACATATTACCAGTAGAGGTACAATTTGTTATAGTCTATTGGCAGCAGAAGTATATTATTTTTACAATACATAGATTTTTAAAATGCAGTCATTGATATCTATTGTGGGAGTGGTTCTCACTAGAAAGGAGAGCTATCCAAAATGGTCACGGAAAATCAAACACACTCTCATTTTTAATGAGCTGTGGAAAGGAGTGTGTGTTGGAGATAGAGATAAAGAACTAGAACAACCTACCTCAGAAAAGGAATTTTCCATTTGGGAAAATAAGAACAGAAAGGCTTATGCCTTGATTGCAGCATCAATAAATGAAGAGGTGAGTTTCCATATTTCACCATTTTCAAATGATTTAGAAGCCTTACAAAAACTGAAGGAACTCTATGAATCACACTATGCACTTGAAGTTGTTCAACTCATGATTAGATTGTTCAGCCTTGAATTACAAAATGATGATCCTCTTGCTCTTGCATCAGAAGTAAAATCTATTATGCATGATATCAAAGTCACTAATGTTGAACTGGACATTCCTCTGATAGCTTTTGTCAAGGAACTTTATCCCACTTACTCAAATTATATTGAGTCATTGTAAGCAAATGGAAACCTCAAAGAAATTACCTTTGACTCACTTGTGAAAAAAATTGTTGAAAGAGAAAAAGATTTTTGGAAGAAGACAACTCCTCAGTCTTCTAAAGAGATTGTGTGTCTTGCACATAAAGAGAATAATCTTGCTCAAGATTCTTCCAAAGGAAGAGGTGGTCGAAGAGGAAGAGGAAGAAGAAATTTCAGAGGTAGGGGGTGCAGACACTCTCAAGGAGAAATTACATTGCATACATTACAATAGAGATGGATCACATGATGCATCCTCATGCAAGTTTCCTTGGGACATAATTGAGCAGGAAATAAACCAACCCAAAGGTAAAACTAATGACAAAGAGAAAGGTAAAGCACATGAATCCACTCACTATGTTGTGGCACATTGTAATATTGGAGTAAATGAAGACCTATTTAATGCTTCACTTGCTTCTTGGAAAAATGATTGGTTGCTTGATTCAAGAGCAACTTGCCACATGGCCTTTAGAAGATATTTTTTTAAGAATTTACTGACAATGTTGATGAATCAGTATATTTTGCAGACAAATCAAAACTCAAGCCATCGGGACTTGGCACAATTAGGCTTAAATTGCCTGGTCTTCCAGACTCTCTTATGCATCATGTTTTATATCTCCCACAACTGAGGAGAAACTTGTTGTCAATGGTCCACATCCACCAGCAAGGACACTCCATTCACATGTTTGATGGAAAGTTTGAGCTGAGAAAAGCATCAGACCACTCAATTGTCATGATGAGGATAGAAGAATAAAGGCTTCTCAGGCTACAAGGTACCTCTTCTTGTGCACAAAATTTCTCATACAATTCTCATTATGAAGAAGGTACATTTCCATCAAGTTTATTATGGCATGCTATATTTGGACACTTGAACTATGACAACCTCTGATTGTTGAAGAAAAATGGTGTTACTGGTTTGCCTACAGTTCCTAGGAAACTTAAGCAATGTGATGCTTGCATTCTAGGAAAGAATAACAAACAACCTTTTCATGATTCACATTCTAGAGCACATAGAAAACTTGAACTCATTATTTTAGATTTATGTGGTCCAATGTATGTTCCTTCTGCAAATGGAAATAAATATATGATGAAATTTATTGATGACTACACCAGAATGTGTTGGGTTTATTTATTGAAGAACAAATCTGATGCTTTTCAAACAT
>APFE031038897.1:106232-116307 GCA_000404065.3 Pinus taeda
CCTTAAAAATATATATTATTTTATGTGAACCACTTTTATAAATAAGTGAAAGTCACTTTTACAATGTTACTTTATGAACTATCACATCCAGTGATACAAAGGCCTCCAGTAGGGGGGAATTTCGAGCCAGATGAGTAGAGGGATCACATGTAGCCATACCTCCGAGTGTGAAGTGATAGTCCCAAGACTGCTAAAATTGGGCAGAGTCCATTGAGTGGTTTTATCTCATGGATCATACCTTACTACGGGAGCCCAAAGTACATAGTAGCGGAAGGAATCAGTGGGATTGATGCAGTCAGAGATCAAAGTGACAAAGGCTAGAGTAGTCTGATATTGAAGAAGCGTAGAGAAGGGTTCACAACAATGCATAAAGGCAGAGTCAACAGAAGCGCATAGTTTTCATTCGACAAAGGCAATAACAGTCAAATACTTTGATGACAGAGGCATCATTTTGATTCAGGTTGGATGTTTTTTTTTTGTCTTTTTTTGGAGTTACTGGAGAAACAACACTAGAGAGAAGTGTTGCATGTAGAACATTCGAAAGCTTTAGGATTTGGATCGAGTTGAATTCCTTTCTTGTTGAGAGGGAGTGTTGAAAATAGCAACAAGAAATGATAAAAATAGAATCCAAAAATTCCAGTTTAATTTGTCCTTGAATTAAACTGAGAATTAAAATCGAATTATATTCTCATAGGAACTTGTAACAGTTAACTAGAGTGAGTTGACTTAGTTAACTTAGAAATTTCAAGTTGGAAGTCATGTATATGCTCTCCCTATATTATAGGGGTCTAGGATGAGTTAAGTATGAGTTGTAATTAGTTAACTCAGTTTACGGAGTTAAGTCCAGTTAAATTAGTTCCAAATTGTTTGAGGAACTAATAGTGATTTAACAATCAGTTGGTGCATTAATGCATTAACTAGTGCTACTCCAGTTAATTGAAGATTCCCTCATCAGAAACTCATGCATGTTGATTCTGAGAAAGACCCAGTTGAGGCTAGAACGTAGGGACAATGTGCTATTTGTTGTATAATTTTCTAAGTTGTACAGATGGTGCATGCAATCAAGAAATGAACCTTGAATGGATTGCACAGTTTTGGATGCATTGATTTCCCTTTAAGATGGGCTAATCAACCATAGGAATTGCACAAGGAAATAGGGGCTTGGAGAGCTGGAGAATTGGCTAATTGTTGGCCAAGGGTTTGCTTGTGAGATAGAGATTGATTTTACTGAGTGTTGGGATTGTTCTTGTGAGAACAAGCATTGTATTATCACCTTGGATTTTTCATTAATGCAATATAGATAGTGGGGTTTTGAGTTGTGGCTTTACCCAGATATTTATCGTGTTATGTGCCATTGATGTTCTTCCTCTTATTAATTATTGTTTTGCTCTATCTTTATGTGCTTCCGTTGTAAAGAGTAGAAGTAGATTCTTGTCTCTTGCTTTAGTAGATTACACGAGCTTGTGAATTTACATGAATCTCTACACCCTACACCTTTTCATGCAAAGACATGTATTTTGAGAGATGGTGTCACCCTTGTGTGAAATTTCCTTGAATGCACCAACTGGATTTTATTCTTCTAACTTGTTAGCGGTTTCTTTGTTTATGGAAAACAAAAACTAAATCATTGATGCATTCTTCACAATAAAAATATGTCGAGTGGAATATAAAATCAGGAATTGAGAAATAGATGCACACACATAATAAAAATGACACTAATATTTTTGGACAAAGTGTCCCCGGAAAACCCCCAAAGAGAAAAACGGTGCAACAAATGAGGGTTTATTTGGTTATGCAACAATTTGGAAATTATTACAACTAGATGCCCAATTAGATATCCTTCAAAAATATACTGTCAAAATAATTTGGATATCAAGGATCTCCACTACTAATAAACTTGTCCTCCTCTAGCTTGCTCGAACCTCACACTGGCTACTAGCACTGCAGCCTAAAACTCACATTGTTGGCTCTAGATAACTCGTACTACCTAGAAATTGGCTCAAAGTGAGTTATCCTACCTCCCTCTACCTATGAAAGTGACTCGCTCTCGTGGAAGTTGATCTAGACTCTGGCAATTGAATCAACCCTCTTATGGCAACTCGCTCAAGGGTTTTTGTCTATTCACACTACTTGTATGGCCTTCTTGTAGATGAATTTCAGCCTCCCTTTTTCTACCACTTCGACACTGAAAAATCACTGAGAAATTCTTAGGAATCCTACTGTCAAATTATATGTTGCTCCCTCTCTCTAATGCCCTCTTTCTAGCTTAAACTGCACCCTCACTGAATCTGCGAACTGGGTAGCTCAATCTACCAAGATGATCACTCTAATGCAGTTGATGCTCTCCCCAAGCACTTCGACCTTCTCTTATAATCTCTCGTTGAGACTTCAACAACCCTAATTTAATCTACATCGATGGCTAAGATCAATTAGACTTCATCAATAGAAGTATCTAGAGAAATCTCGAACATCCTTAATTAATTATCTCTAATTTACCACTTTTCCTAAGTTACACTTAGGAAATATTTTAATTATGGCAAATTAATTTAACTAAGGTGTTTCTCAAGCTTATCTTGCAAAAACTTTAATAGGTTTTGGAGATGTAGTGTTCCTTAGTATCTTAGCATCATCTGAGGCTAGAACACATGTTTAATGCTACCATAAACTAACAACTTGGAGGCTTTTAGACTCATAAATGTGGGTTAACTAAGAATTTCTTTCATATTATTTCATTGTTTTGGCTATTTTTTACGGTAAGCTTAATGACCCATCCACCTTGTATCATGGATTTAATAACTTGTAGGGATTTTAAGTCTAATTTGACGAAAAAATGACTTGGTTACCCTCATATTGAAGAAAAAAGGACTTGGAACACAACTTCTATTCATTAGCAATTTTCTCTCTCTTGTCTGCAATGGAGGAATAACTGAGTGACTTTCTTGGGTGGATCTTGTGATGTGATGTTATCTCATTTCACAAATACTTATAGTGGATCTTAGATGTTACACAGTAAAGTTAGTTTATTCTCCTTAGCTTGGTATCATGTTCCTTGAGGATATTGTTCTTATGCTAACTTAGTTTATTTGGTATTTGCTTCATTGTCCCATATTGAGCTAAACCCTTCCTCCAAATATTTGAGGAATAGAGATAGGTTTTCTTTCTCTTAATCCTCTAGAAAGTTGAGAACTTAAAGTACAATCTATGGAGTAAGTTAGTATATTTGTACTAGTTTTGTTTCGATTTAGAATTACTCCAAAGGAACCCTATAATAATTTGTATCATAGACTCCATATGCCATAGATTGAGAAGGCACTAATCTATCTCACTAGTGGCACTCATCAAAAATATACAAAATCACTTTTCTTTTTGTTTTATGGTAAATTAGGGTTAAATTTTAGCAAAAAAATATGTTTTTAGCATTTAATGACTTATTGATGTATGCCATGGTGTTGGGTCTTGTTTAAAAGGGCATTAGAGAATCTAATTTTAAGTTTTCATGCATATTTTAGCTATTTTCTAGAACTAACATCAAACTTTATTTGTTGTTACATGCTCTATTAACCATCAAAGCTTCTTGTAATCTTGTCCTTAGTTTACTCTCAAATTTAGCCTTCATCTCATATACTTTTGCACAGATTTAATGGCGAAATTATTTTTTCTATAAACTAATGCTTTGTTGCAATTTACTTACTTAAAGCCTAGTTTATAGCAACCCTAACTTTTTCTTCATTTGGTGTGTTCCAATAAACTATATGAGACTCCTTGGCTAACCCTAGCCGTTAGATTGACCCATAGATACTTTGAACCCAAATCTTGAATTCACTACTGCATCCAAAACAAACCCTAAATTTTCATATCTTTATCTAATGAATGTTTGTTGTAGAATCTAATGGCCCACTTGGCTTAAGATCCTTGGGTTACTTAATCCTCACGCCCTAGCAAGGAAGCCTCAAATGTGTTGGATTATGTCCTTCACTAAAGGGACAACGATAGTTGCTAAGGTGATAGTAATAACACCTCCATGTGTTGCACATTGTCTAGGTCACCTAGTGAGGCTTTGCACTAGGCTGCTAGATTTTGTTGTAACAATCGTTAACGTTATTGAGCATATGACAAGTTCCATGCCAACAAGGGCTTAGTTTGAATAGCCTTCGGTAGATGCATTAGTCTATGTTGACAGGTTTACTAGAGTTTCCATCCATGAAAGTGGTGAAGCATCTCTTAGGCTTTCCCATGAGGTTTTCCTTGGAAAAAAATAATAACAAAACATATTGTTTGTTCACCAATGATATTTATACATAAATTAACAATTTTTAATGAGCATTATCTATTTGAGTAAAGATAATTGTGGAAGAGAATCCTAGGATGATATTCAAGCCAAATTTGGAATATGTAGGTCTTTCTCATCCTTTTTTATTGTTTCTCATCCAAACAAGTTCAATGATGAGAGCATTGTGAGTAACAACATCAAGTTTGCAACCAATTTCTTGCACGTCATCACACAACCCCTTCATTTCCTTTGGTTTTCCTTCTTTGCAACATTCATCAATCAATGAATTATAAGTAATAATTTCTAGTTGGGAGCCCATCTCTTTCATTTGATTGAAAAAAGCTCCATGCACTTTATAAATTCCCCTTTTTACACAAGAAATTAACCATAATATTATATTTTATGTAAAATCATGTGACCATCATATCTACAAGTAGAACTTCCTTCCTAACTCCCATCAATTAGTCTTCCAAAAACTATGCAAAAACATATTACACACATAAGTAGTGACAAGAATCTTAAATTTATTTATTCTTAAAAAAAAAAAAAAACAAAAAAAACAAAAAAAACAAAAAAAACAAAAAAAAAAACAAAAAACAAAAAACAAAAAACACATCAAACTCCAAAGGCCTCTTCTAACATTCTAACTTCCTGTTTAAATCCTTAAAATAAATTTAACATAGATAAAGAAAAATGTTATGGGTAAATGTGACAAATGGTTGATAGAAATAGCACAATGACCATAGTCTACCAAAAACCAATGTGTGTGAATGTATAAAAAATAACAATTACAAATAAATGTAAGAAAAACACACATATCACTATAAAAAGCCACTAATAAACTTATTATCATCAAAATATGAAAGGAGAAAAAAATGAATGCACTTATCAATATGAGAAACATCTAATAAATTTATTAGGACTAATATTTGAAAAAAAATACCAAACAAAACAAAAATATACATATATACTTTCCTTCCTTCCCTTTTATTATTTTAATTGATTTTCAATTTCAAGTTAATTTTAATCACATTCATGCCCATAAAGTTACTTAAAACTTATTCTCACCCTCAATGATGTTCATAAAGTTACTTGAAACTTATTCTCATCCTCAATGCTACTCGATCTTAAGAATACTTACCATCAATGTCTACTGTCTACTTTATAGTATATTTTCCATCATCATCGTATACCTTCTAGTTTCATTCTTTGATTTATTACAATTAAAACTACTTTTTAAACTTTTATCCATTCAACCTCCAATACCCTCTAGTGTCTAGTGTCTACTTTCTAATATATTTTCCATCATCATTGTCTACCTTCTAGTTTCTTTCTTTGATTTATTACAATTAATGTCACTCTTTTAACTTTTATCGATTCAACCTCCAATACCCTCCATATAAGTAAGACTAAGTATAATTATTACTATTGTCTACTTTCTAGTATATTTTCCATCATCATTGTATACCTTCTAGTTTCATTCTTTGATTTATTACAATTAAAGCTACTTTTTAAACTTTTATCCATTCAACCTCCAATGTCTACCGTCTACTTTCTAATATATTTTCCATCATCATTGTCTACCTGCTAGTTTCATTCTTTGATTTATTACAATTAAAGACACTCTTTTAACTTTTATCCATTCAACCTCCAATACTTCTAGTTTCATTCTTTGATTTAATACAATTAAAACCATTCGTTTAACTTTTATCCATTCAACCTCCAATACCCTCCATATAAGTAAGACCGAGTATAATTATTATTATTACCCCCCTCCATATAAGTCAGACTGAGTTTACCTATTATTATTATCCAATTTTAAGGTCACGGCCAAGCAAAACACCACATTGGTGTATGAGACCTAGTGATTTGAGTGCTAAGTCTACGAAGGCATACATACTCTACCCCCTCTAGTTTTGAATGTGTGATCTCTTAGGAGAAAACACATGCTTTTAACCATTAGATCCACTCAAATTATATAAACCCATCAAATCTCCAATACCCACCATATAAACCCTTACTCTTTGAAATCAATCCGTGGTCTTTTATTAGTGAGATATAGCATTTCAAAACTACGAAGTAAATAGTTTTGCATAGCATTCTCCAACTTTTCATGTTACTATTTTGTATAGAAACATCATTATGGATTGAGAAGGGGTTCATCATGATAAGAATCTTCTATTTTATCGCCGTAGCAGCAACGTCACCAGCGTGATGAGCAGTTAAAAGTACTTGAGTACCAGATTAGGGTTTATGATTAGGAGCTAAAATTAGTTTTGAGTGAAACTTAAGATAGTCTTGCCATCAAAATTATAAAATAAAGAGATAGTGAAAACGAATTGTTTTTCAGTTGATTATTATGGCAGTCGAATTTGGGCAAAATTCGTGTTGCTTCTTGTTTAGTCATAAACACGTTTTAACTTATGATTCCACCCATTTTTTGAATTTTGAATCAAAACTTTGAAAACACTTAAAAAACAGTGGATTTATTAGAATCATAATTTAAGACACTCGTTTGGGTAAGGGTAGGGAGTCGTCCGGTTTGTAACAAATCATAATATTTTTTTTTTTATATCTTAAAATAATCTTTATCCAATTCTTTCAAAAATTTAAAATAGGAAAGATGAGCTTTTTATATGAATCCTAACTTACCGCCACAAATGTTCCTGCCTTATACAATATTTTTATTTGTAATTAAAAATAGACCAATAGAACTCTGCCATCTTTAGAACTTCCATTCCCGGCTACGCAAAGCTATCAATATGCTGAACTCGTACAAGGTTCTTGTATATCCGTACAATTGACGTATAAACAATGTAAATATGTCATCTGTGAATTAAACGAAAGTGTAAAAACAAAAAAGCTATGATTTCTTTTTTTAGAGGTGGGTGATTTAATTTTAAATAAGGGTTATATAGTAGTTAATACTTATGATTTAGTTTAAATAGAGCTTAATTAAATAAAATAATAATAAAAATAAAGATTTTATCACCAAAATAAAACAATTAATAAAATATTGTATTGTTGAATTTTATTAAAAAATTTAAGAAATATAACTAATTAATATTGTTTATATTAACAATATATATATTTATAAACTTTTAATAAGAGTGGTGATGTTAATAATCCCTCCAATTATAGGATCATCATGATAAACCTTTTGTTTGCAAAGCTATTTGGAAGCATGCTAGAAAACAAAATTAACAAGAAGGCAGAAAAAAGAGATAAGCGTGCTAAAGGGCAAGCAGGTTTTAGACCTAAACATCCCACAATTGATCATTGTATAACTTTAAGGCACAACATTGAAAAAGTTAAGGAGAAAAAGGAAGAACTATTTTGTTGCTTTGTGGATTTCAGAAAAACATTTGACTCGGTTCCTAGGGATAAACTTTGGCACAGAATGGAGGAACTTGGGGTTCCTAAACATTTGAGAGCAACTGTGCATAGGATGTATGAAGAGGTGAAAGTCAAAATTTGAACTTCAGCAAGCATTTCTGAAAGTTTTAGAAGTGATATCGAGGTCAAGCAAGGTTTCCCATTGTCTCCTACCCTTTTTGGTTTATATATCGACAAGCTTGAGGAGTCGTTAAATTCGCAAGGGGGTAATGGTATCTACTTGGGAAAGTTTGATATAAGGCTTCTTTTGTATGCAGATGATCTTATTCTGATTGCTAAATTGACTCGTGGTTTGCAAGAGCACTTACTATCCCTTGAGCATTTTTTGTAGAAGTGTGTGGATGCAAGTCAATATCAACAAAACGAAATTAGTGGTTTTCTCTAAGAAAAGAAAACATAACTAGCATAAGTTCTACTTTGAAGGCGACACTCTAGAAGAAGTTGCAGATTACAAATACCTCAGAATTTACTTCAACAAAAATTTAAACTGGAATGGTTGTAGAAAGAAAATAACTTTGGGGGGTTGGAAAGCATTTTATGCTTTTCAAAATAGGTGTAGGGAGACAGAGTTATCGGACTAGAAAACCACTCAAACACTTTTTGGGCTTCTAGTGATTCTGGTGATTCTCTATGGGCCAGCAGTACATCCGACATGCAGTGGAGACAAATTGAGAAAATTTAGAAGCGTTTGATTACAAATAAATTTAAGATTAAAAGTGCAGTTCCTTATGCTATCTTGTTAAGTGAAACATGGACTGCTCTTATTGAAGTAATTGCTATGGTGCGAGCCATAAGGCATTTAAAAAAAAATGAGCAAATGGAAGAGGGTAGATGGCCTAAGGTTGCCTTTAATGATAGATTGTGCAAGAGCAAAAAAACTTGGATGCAACAAAATAATAAATGGTTTAGTAAATGGGGTATTTGCTTGAACACGTGTCCCATAAACAACAAATAAATAAAATCTTTTCTTATGGAAAAGTTCCACAAGTGCACTTGGGATAAGGAGCTAGGAAGAAAGAAAAATTACTATATTGAAGTGTTTAATCCCACTCATAGTCATCAACCAAAAACATACATAGAGGCCAATATCTCTTGGAGAGCCAACATTCGTATTGCTTAGTTAAGGACTAATTCTCATCAACTCCATTGTGAAAGAGGGCGCTGGAAAAGGCCAAAGGAAGTGCGGGAGGAAAGAGTATGCATTCTTTGTTCTTCTGGAAAAGTGGAAACAAAAAAACATTTCATTTTAGAATGTGAGGCCTTCAAAGACAACATAGAAAGTTATGCAGATATGCTCGCAACTAGCTCTTGGAATAATCTATTTAGCGAGGGGTTTGTCAAGAAGTTGAGAGCATTTATTTTGAAGCTTCATAGAAAAAGGACCGAATACATCAAGCAGAAGAAGAAACAATAGGTCCCATAGGCTATCTTTAGCCTCATGGACGTTAAAATAATTTCTTTCTTTCTTCTTTTTTCTTCTGTGTTATATAATATATATATGAGTTAATAACTAAATATATTAAAATATGTTTTTAATATAATGACAAGTAATTTTAAATTGAAAATATTGTGGAAATTCATGAAAATAAAAAATAATAGAAAAATAAAAAAAAAAAAATAAATAAAAACTAAAAAAAAAAAAAAATAAACTAATAGAAATGGAAGTTACTAAACAACCCATAATAATACCTCAACCAATCACTTTACAAATAAATAAATCTAAATAATAACAAAAAATGAATTCCTAATGTTAAACTATGCATAAGTGTCATAAATTTTTGGTCAAAGACAAACTAATACCGAGTCAAAAACAAACTGAAAATTAAGATTTTAAATTCTCTACCTCAAATTTCTAACAAAATTGACATTAACTACTTATCTCTAAGTAGTTCTGTTATTTTTGACATATTATCTAGAACATGTTATTCTCACATATTATCTGGAACATATATCCACTGGTTTTGGTTAATACAAATCTAGCATTTTTTTCTAATAATAATGTTATTTCTGTTATTTTAATCAAATTGCATTGATTAACTAAAAAAGTATATCATATGAAGATGAGTTATTGTTTTGGATATTGTAGGAATTTACAGGGTAAGTTCCTCAGACAGAACACCAAAAGGACACCGCTCACAAACAGATCACAGATCAATACACCAGTATTTTGACGTGGTTAAAACCCTCAGAGAGTGAAACAGTCCACGGCCTGCGCCAATGTGGCTACTACAGGCAATTTATTAATAAAAGAATGAAAATTTACATAAGCTTCTCTCATGCACGGTGAACCTACAAATGACCCTCCATGTGCTTTAAATAGAATTCATGGACCAAATGGGTGTCAAGCCATGGATCAAGTGTCGGTAATACCGAGGAGAGAATGAACCGTCAGATCACTACATATCGTGA
>APFE031038899.1:2419-17406 GCA_000404065.3 Pinus taeda
GGTCCGCCCAACCTAACATAGGTTCCAAAACCAAAATTTTCTGGGGTGCTGCCCCGGACCCCATAAAGTGGGGTTACGAGTACCCCTCAAACCCCCTGTTAACTATGTGGAAAGAATATAACACAACCCAACACCAAGGTGATATCATCTATGCAATGTGGCTCTCATGATCGGTCCATGTGTCACCTAACATAAACCTTATTTCCCTCTTAAAGTTCCAAATTTGCATGCCATGTGTCAACCACTAATTGGTCCACTTCATGCTGCCACTATGTTTTGTCAACCAATAAACTCACGCCATGTGTCCTCCTGTGATTTTTCCATGCTTTCAAGGATACAGAGACAAGGAGTCTTGGCCCTATGCATTTTGTTGAATTTATTTGTAAAAATTGAAGGACCATTAACATGTAAATTTCAAAGGGCGGGATAAGAGATGTCTTTAGTAATACATGGGTAATTTACCATTTCTTGGATCCATCTCCCCAGAATTTTTCAATGCAATCTCCTTTGGAACATTCGAGGAAATAACTACAAGGTGATGTGTCTTGTGCGGTATATGCACAATGCATTTAGAGCTTTTCATTTGATCGACATTCCACCATTATGGCAACCCATCTAGGCCCATGTGTTAGCTCATATCGATGATCCTGTCCTCAAGACTTTGGATGTGGACGCGCTTTGGAACTCTCGAGATCTATTCACTAAGGCTACATGTCATCTTGGGACCACCATCTTTGCTAACTCTTCTCCATCTTTATTTCTTCATATGCCACTTCATCTTTCTACCTCATCTCATCCACACGTCATGTTGAGACTTAGACTTGCTCCACTCTTAAAAAATTTTGGGAAATAATTGTCAAGGTTACATATCCTAGGCGGCGTTAGGGTCCTATAATTTATAGTGATCAATTGATGATTATATGATTATTTATTTTGGGAATCTACTAGTAAATTTTAGCCTATGAATCACTATGTGTCATAGCCGAAAGGTTTGTTTGTCCAAGGAACCATTTAGTTCTTGAAGCTCTATGGTCAAGACAAGCCTGAATATTTGGGAGAATTTTTGCATATAAATTCTAGGGCATATCATGTTGCAGGTGTTTTCATGGTAAATTTCTTAGAAGCAGATTTCCAATGGTATAGTTGGTGCTTCAAACCGACATCCAGATCAAAATATAGAGCAAGTTTAAGTCTGCTCCTCAAAACCACAAAACAAAGAAAACGGCCTAAGTGTGAAATTATTTATTTGAATTATTAAAATTAATTCAAAAAAATAACTTAGGAACCTAATTTCTAAAACATTAGAACCACATTTAATTTCATACGATCAAATCACAAGTAAAATCCATAAATTCAAAGTAATTGTGTCCCCACCCTTCACTTAAATTATTAAATCACCCTAATCTTTCATGTCTCGAGATATGTGAAAAATAAATTGATGGTTATTTCTGGGGGCTTACTTTACCACTTTTTACAACTGTCACCCTCATTGATTTGAACCTTATGATGTAAGGCAGGAAGGTCAATGGTTTTGTTTGATTAATCGAAATTCTCTAGAGTTGGAGCTTGGATTCCTCTGAAGCTTGGGTGATATATTTATAAAATGACTTGGGTGATATATTTATGAAATATAAAATGACTTTACATGTCAGGCTAAGTAAGAATAAGATTGAGGTGAATAAGACCAAGGTAAAAAGGTGACTTACAAATGTGAAATGAGGTTACAGATGAAAGTAAAAGAAGGCTTAGTAAAAATGAAATTTGACAAAAGGAATTTATGTTCATGTTGGCACAAATGAATATTTAAATTATTTTGAGATTCAACAAGAATTATGATTTAAGGGAACATAATATTTGGATAAATATTTATCCAAATATTTTACAGGGGTAAAGGGAAAAGTAAAAACAAAAACACATGGATAAACAACATATGGTTTTGGAAATCCATGGGAAGACAAAACAACACATAGTTTTGAAAATCCATGAGAACGAAAAAGAAGGCGTGGATTTAAAAGATTTCAAAACAAGACATAATTTCAAATAATGGATGGATTTATGGGATGCAATTATTTGAAGAAATATTTTGAGGATTTCATTTAGTAAATTCATGAAAATGGAGAAATATGAAATTCATTTACAAATATTTGAAAAACATTTATAAAATATTTCTTTCCAAAATATTTTATTACATTGGTGAAGCATTGTCAAAAATTGACATAAAATTATTAGTGAATTCAAGTAATTGACAGATTTTGAGGGACACCCTCACAAACCCCAGATTTTAAGGCACAAAATTATTGGTTGAAAGAGAAATGGCAGAAAATCAGCAACTCTAGATTTCAAGGGCATGAAGATATCAATAGCAAAGAAACAACCTTTTCAATCCAAGTCATCACTGAATACTTGAAATCAGTGCCAGAGAGCTTCAATAGTTTTAATTTTCCTATATTTTTGTACTATTTTTGTAAACAATTTTTTGGATATTTTGTAGAAACATTTTGATATTTTAAATCAAGATATTTTGACGAATTATATAAATACTTCATTTATCAAAGTACAAAGAGTTGGAACTCATGTGAAGAAAACATATCTTTGTTGTAAAGTTGTACATGTAATGAAGTGATCATTTCCATTAATATAGAAAGTTTGTTCTAGGATTCCTTTGTCAGGCAATTGGTAACGTTTCGTCTCTTGCAAATTTGTTATTTTTCCTATTTTGCATATGTTCTTTCTGTCTCTATTGTTTAAAGAAGATTAAGGGATGAATTTGTGTAAATACACTCTACTCTGGCTTATAAACAATATTTATGTTTTCACTCCGATGTTCAGTATAGGAATCATCTTAGCATGCTCTATATTTAATTGAATCTAAATCTTTTCATCCCATTCACCCCACAAATGCTTTACAGATCCAAAATCCTGCCTACCTAGCCATGTTACATCTATTATGAAGTTCTTGTATTTTATCACCCTAAGACTTATGACTCCATTGCCCAATGGATTGTACTTGTAGTTTCAACCAAATATTTGAAAAACCCAAACTCAAAACTCAATAACTAGCCTAATATCTCAAAAAAACAAATCTAAATCCAACAAAGAGATCCCTCTCTAAAGCTGGAAGGGCTAGATCCTAGCATTGCAAGTGGTTTTTTGGTTACCTCTAGGTTTCAATCACAACCTTGGGAAATTAAAGAGTGATAACATTCTGGCGACCATACTGGGGAAAGGTTTCATCATCCTCAGGAAAGAGTATTAAGTTTCATATCTAATTGCTGATGGTGGACAATGATTAGACACAAGAAGGTTGAACCTTTCGCCTGGGGAATCCAATCATGTTTCAAATTGATCCAAATACTCCATTGTCAAAGAATCCAGATTGTAGAACACTCATGGTGGCTCCACTACACGCTAATAAGGTTGCTTGCTAAACAAGACGACAGGGTATGTGGTAGACGTTATCTCTATTGAAGGTTTCAATGTATACTAGGATAATTTTGATGATGATCAAATTGATGAGGCTTTCTCATATTTTTTTCCTATTTATCTAGAGAAATTAAAATGTAGCTCTGAGCCAAGACCATATTTTTAGCAGAGTTTGTTGAACAAATTAAGAAGGATCTTCAGGCCTTAGAAGTTCAAATTCAGGGCCACAATTTACAATGTCAAAATAATTTCTTTGAGAACCTTTGTCAACTAAAACAAGAAGTGGTAGTGCTACATTTTGATATTGAGGTTGAGGATTGTTTTGAGAATATGTCTGATGACTCACAACTGAAACTATATGATGGTAAAGAAAACATATATGAACTGCCCGAGCATGACGATAAATTTGCAGAATACTTTGAAAATTAGACAATAATTCATGTCTTTCATGATCCCATAACTGTCTATGTGGAGAAATTATTCACTACAGAGTTCCTATTATGTTTTTGTTATAAAGATCAAGCTTACAATTAGTTTCCAGTGCCCTTACCAGCTCTAGTTTTGATTCTTCTTAAACACGATCAAGGAGCCTAGGTATTAGATTAAATTTTTTATTGTTATATTGGAGGTTTTACATTGCTTGAATCAAGCATTTGGTTTTAAGTTGTTAGGGTAGATTGGTATGTTCATAAATAAGCTCAATGGTTTGAGCATCTTTTTCAGCAGTGTGTCAGCTTCTAGTAGTTTCTTTGGGCATTTTGGTATTATTTTTCATATTTGAAGGTGTGGACAACCATCATCAAAGTTTGAAGCCCGAGGAGAAGGCCTTAAGACTTTGGTAATGTGTTGTCAAATTTCTGATTTAGTTTTAAAGTTTGTAGTAGAGTTTTTAGTTTGCAATGTACAATTTAGATTCTAGTTTGAAGAATGGATTTGGTTCAGTTTGAGGATTGGAACAAATTACTAGTTCAGTTCCAGTTGTTGTGGTTTTAGGGCATAGCATGTTGCAAGTTTGGGATCATCCCAATGGATTAGGCTACTAGTCTACGGTGTTCTTGGCACCTCACAAGGAGGATATCATCCCCATTGGAGCCACTAATAGGGTCCTATAATTTATAGTGATCAATTGATGATTATCTAGTTATTTATTTTGGGAATATACTGGTAAAGTTAGCCTATGAATCACTAGGTGTCATGGCCTAAAGGTTTGTTTATCCAAGGAAGCATTTAGTTCTTGAAGCTCTGTGGTTAAGAAAACTCTGAATATTTGGGAGACTTTTTTCATATAAATTCCATGTCAGATCATGTTGTAGGTGCTTTCATGGTAAAGTGCTTAGAAGTAGCTTTCCAATGGTAGAAGAAGAAAGAAAGAAAGAAATTATTTTAACGTCCACGAGGCTAAAGATAGCCTATGGGACATATTTCTTCTTCATTTTCTTGATGTATTCAACCCTTTTTATGTGAAGCTTCATAATAAATGCTCCTAGATTCTAGACAAACCCCTCACTAAATAGATTATCCCAAGAGATAGCTGCCAGCATATCTGCATAACTTTCCCTATTCTCTTTGAAGGCCTCACATTCTAAAATGAAATGTTTTTCTATTTCCACTTTTCTGGAATATTAATAAATGCACACCCTTTCCTTCCACACTTCCTTTGGCCTTTTCGAGCGCCTTGTTTCAAAATGGATTTGATGAGAATTAGACCTTAACTAAGCAATAAGAATTTTGACTCTCCAAGAAATATTGGCCTCTATGTATGCTTTTGGTTGATGATTATGAGTGGGATTAAACACTTCAATATAGTAATTTTTCTTTCTTCCTAGCTTCTTATCCCAAGTACGTTTGTGGAACTTTTCCATAACAAAAGCTTTTATCTCTTTGCTGTTTATGGGACACGCGTTCAAGAATACCCCATTTACTAAACCATTTGTTATTTTGTTGCATCAATGTTTTTTTTCTCTTTCACAATCTATCATTAAAGACAACCTTAGGCCATTTACCCTCTTCCATTTGCTCAATTTTTTTAAATACCTTATGACTCACACCATAACAATTGCTTCAATAAGAGCAGTCCCTGTTTCACTTAACAAGATATCGTAAGGAACTGCACGTTTAATATTAAATTTGTTTGCAATCAAACATTTCTGAATTTTCTCAATTTGTCTCCACTGCATGTCGGAGGTACTGTTAGCCCACAGTTCACAACCATAGAGAATCACCAGAATCACTATAAGCCCAAAAAGAGTTTGAGCGGTCTTCTAGTCCCATAACTCTGCCTCTCTACACCTATTTTGAAAAGCATAAAATGCTTTCCAACCCCCAAAGTTCTTTTCTTTCTACAACCATTCCAGCTTAGATTTTTGTTGAAGTCAATTTCGAGGTATTTGTAATCCGCAACTTCTTCCAGAATGTTGCCTTCAAAGTAGAACTTATGCTGATTATGTTTTCTTTTGTTAGAGAAGATCACTACTTTCATTTTGTTGATATTGACTTGCATCCCCACACTTCTACACAAATGCTCAAGGGATATTAAGTGCTCTTGCAAACCAAGAGCCAATTTAGCAATCAAAATAAGGTCATCTGCATACAAAAGAAGCCTTATAAAAAACTTGCACAAATAGATACCATCACCCCCTTGTGAGTTTAACCACTCCTCAAGCTTGTCGATATATAAACCAAAAAGGGTAGGAGACAGTGGGAAACCTTGCTTGACCCCGATATCGCTTCTAAAACTTTCAGAAATGCTTGCTGAAGTTCTAATTTTGACTTTCACCTCTTCATATAGCCTATGCACAACTGCTCTCAAATGTTTAGGAACCCCAAGTTCCTCCATTCTCTGCCAAAGTTTATCCCTAGGAATTGAGTCAAACGCATTTCTGAAATAAAAAAAGCAACAAAAGACTTCTTCCCTTTTCTCCCAAACTTTTTCAATGATGTGCCTTAAAGTTATGCAATGATCAACTGTGGAAAGCTTAGGTCTAAAACCTGCTTTCCCTTTAACACGCTTATCTCTTTCTTCTGTCCACTTGCTAATTTTGTTTTCTAGCATGCTTCCAAATAGCTTTGAAAACAAAGGGTTTATCATGATGGTCTTATAATTGGAGGGATTATTGACGTCACTGCTCTTGAAAAAAGGTATTGCCAGACTAGTTGTCCAATGTGTGAGGAGCCCTTGTTGTATGATAGAGCAATTTGACGTCTACTCCTCAAAACCACAAAAAAAGAAAAAGGCCTAAGTGTGAAATTATTTATTTGAATTATTAAAATCAATTCAAAAATTAACTTGGCAACCTAATTTATAAAACATGAGAACCACATGTAATTTATAATGTCAAAGTCACAAGTCAAATCCATAAAGTCAAAGTAAATTGTGTCCCCACCCTCCATTTAAACTTTTAAATCACGTTAATCTTTCATGCCTTGAGATATGTGCAAAATAAATTGATGGTTATTGATGGATTTTGGAGAGACCCTGCCTTTTTGACATTTAACTAGGGGGTCCGAAAAGATGTTTTTTCACTTTATGACTTTTTACAGCTATCACCCTCTTCATGCCTCGGGATATGTGCAAACTAAATTGATGGTTATTGATGGATTTTGGAGAAACCCTGCCTTTTTGACATTTAACCAAAGGGGGTCAGAAAATATGTTTTTCACTTTACGACTTTTTACAGCTATCACCCTCTTGTTAATTTCAGAGCCCCCTCTATGAAACCATTTACTACCTACCCCTTTTCGAAAACCATTAATTGTATTGATTTGAATCTTGTGATGTATGGTAGGAAGGTCAATGCCTTTTTGAAATTTAACCAAGGGGGGTCCGAAAAGATGTTTTTCACTTTACCGCTTTTTACAACATTGATTTGAATCTTGTGATGTATGGTAGGAAGGTTAATGCCTTTTTGACATTTAACCAAGGGGGGTTTGACAAGATGTTTTTCACTTTACTGCTTTTTACAGCTATCACCCTCTGTTAATTTTGGAGCTCCCCTCTCCTAAACCATTTACTACCTACCCCTTTTCAAAAACCATTAATTGTATTGATTTGAATCTTGTGATGTATGGTAGGAAGGTCAATGGTTCCATTTGATTAATCAAATTTCTCTAGAGTTGGAGATTGGATTCCTATAAAGCTTGGGTGATATATTTATAAAATGACTTTATAGATGTCAGGGTAAGTAAGAATAAGACTGATGTGAACAAGATCTAGGTAAAAGGAGACTTACATATGTGAAATCAGGTTACAGGTGAAAGTTAAAGGAGGCTCAGTAAAAATGAAATTTGACAAAGGAATTTAACCAGAGTGAAAAGCTCACTTATGTTCCTTTATTTTCATGTATGTTGGCACAAAAAAAAATATTTAAATTATTTTGAGATTGAAAATAATTTTAATTATTTTTAAAATCAAAACCATGGGAGTGAAACCAACAACTAAGAATATTTAAATTATTTTGAGATTGAAAATAATTTTAATTATTTTTAAAATCAAAACCATGGGAGCAAAACCAACAGCGATTTTAAGAGATAAGGAGGAAAATGATGAATGAAAAATGTAGAGCAACATAAGATTTGGATAAATATTTATCCAAATATTTTACAGCGGTAAAAGACAAAGTAAAAAAAACACATGGATCAAAAACACATGGTTTTGGAAATCCATGGGAAAGAAAAACAACACATAGTTTTGAAAATCCATGAGAAGGAAAAGCAAAGCATGGATTTAAAAGATTTCAAAATAATACATAATTTCAAATAATGCAATTATTTGAGATATTTTGAGCATTTCATTTAGTAAATTCATGAAAATAGAGAAATATGAAATTCATTTACAAAATATTTGAAAACAATTTATAAAATATTTCCTTCCAAAATATTTTATGACATTGGTGAAGCATTGTCAAAAAGTGACATAAAATTATTAGTAAATTCGAGAAATTGACATTTTCAGGGACAACTTCACAAACCCTGTATTTTAACGTAGAAAATTATCAGTTGAAAGACAAATGGCATAAATTAGGAACTCTAGATTTCAAGGGCATGAAGATATCAACAACAAAGTAGCAACCTTTTCAGTCCAAGTCATCACTAGAATCCTCGAAATCAGTGCCAGAGAGCTTCAACAATTTTAATTTTCATATATCGTTGTACTATTTTTGTAAACAAATTTTTAGGATATTTTGTAGAAACATCTTGATATTTTAAATCAAGATATTTTGATGAATTGTAGAAATACTTCATAAATCAAATTACATAGGGTTGGAACTCATGTGAAGAAAGCAAATCTTTGATGTAAAGTTGTACATGTAATGAAGTAATCATTTCCATTAATATGGAAAGTTTGTTCCGTGATTCCTGTGTCGGGAAATTGGTGAAGTTTCCTCTCTTGCAAAATTTTTATTTTTCCATTTTTCTATATGTTCTTTCTGTCTCTATTGTTTAAAGAATATTAAGGGATCAATTTGTTTAAAAACACTCTTCTTTGGCTTATAAAAAATAGTTATGTTTTCACTTTGACATTAATTATATTGTAGGTTTTAACTCCATACAGAAATTACCTGCATACGAATTCTAAAATGCAGAAAATAAACAATGTGAGAGCATAACACATAAAACACATATACACAAAGATTTTCCCCTGGATCCCAAAATTGGGACTACTAGCTTGATTTTTCATTATATTCCTTTCAATGTTACAATTCTTATTTATACATGCCGAAGCATCCAATACCATGGACCGAAAAACATCGTGTCCAAAACCATGGACCGAAAACCATAGGTAGGTTTGCCCAACCTAATATAGGGTCCAAATTTTTTTTCTTGGGGCACTTCCCTAGACCCCATAGAGGGGTCCTACCCGCCCACCTCAAACCCCCCGGACAAGGGGGGTTGCCGCCCCCTTGTGACCCCCCTCGCTGTGCAATCGACACAATGAAGGGGGGGCTTATCCTCTCCCCCCCCCCCCCCCCCCCCCCCCTCTAACCCCTTGTTCACTACGTGGATTAGTCGTGGAAGAGTTATAACACAATCCCAACATTTCTCCCCTTGTGTTTTCTTCATAGGGGGCCACAGGAGAGCTTAGTCATTTTTCCAGCCCTGAAACACCCATTGTTTCTCTACACCAAGATAACTTCTCAGAGCTCACAGATTTTGTCAATGCATCTACAATATTCTTCAAAGTATCCACCTTTATCAGCAACACCTTTTTGGCTTCCATCATATCCCTCGCAAAGTGATACTGAATATCAGTGTGCTTTATCATTGAATGATAAACAGGGTTCTTTGCCAAGAAAATTGCGTTTTGGCTGTCACAGTCTATCCTTATAGCTCCCTGTACTAACTCCATACTTGAACACAATCTCTGCAACCAAACTGCTTCCTTGCTTGCATGAGTGGTTGCCATGTATTCTGCCTATGTAGTTGATAATGCCACTATAGATTGTTTCTTACTCATCCAACTGACTGCACCTCCAAATAGGTCAAACATATACCCACTTGTAGATCTTCTCTGATCCAAATCTCCAGCCGATTCTGCATCAACAAAGCCACGGATATCCAAGACTCTGTCCAATCTTGGTCTTCCTTGGTAGCACAAAACATAATCACTAGTGCCACACAAATACCTGAAAACCCGCTTCACTACTGTCCAATGCTCCTTCCCTAGTTTTGACATAAACCTGCTCAATTCTCCCACTGCATGTGCAATGTCTGGTCTAGTACAAACCATTGCATACATCAGGCTACCAAATGCACTTGCATATGGAACATGGGACATATCCTCTTCCTCTTCTTGTGTCTTGGGACACTGTTCAGTAGATAACTTTACACCTATAGGAATAGGAACTTTCACCGGTTTACTATCCTGCGTATTAAACCTCTGCAGTATTGTCTTGACATACTTCCTCTGGTTTAACCAGAGCTTCCTCTTTGCCCGATCTCTTTTAATTTCCATGCCCAAAATATAGTTTACAACACCAATATCTTACATGTCGAATTTGGAGGACGATTGGGTCTTCAAATCCTGGATAATTTCTTTGTCATTTCCAACTAGTAACATATCATCCACATATAAGACCAGATAAATAACACAGTCACCAATTAATTTAAAATACACAGTGATTTGCTTTGCTTTTGGTGAAGCCAAGTCCCTGTGTAAATGTATCAAATTTCTAATACCACATCCTTGGTGAATGTTTTAACCCATACAGAGACTTCTTTAACTTGCATACCAGTTCTTTCTTACCCTTCACTGCAAATCCTTCAGGTTGCTTCATGTAGATCTCCTCTTCCAGATCCCCATGAAGAAATGTTGTCTTCACATCCATTTGTTCTACCTCAAAATCAAAAGCGGAAGCAACAAATAAAAGTAATCTAATAGAAGTTACCTTGGCAACAGGAGAAAAAATATCACCAAAATCAATTCCCAGCACCCGGGAGTAACCTTTTGCTACCAACCGAGCTTTCTATTTCTCCACCTTTCCTTCTGCATTTGTCTTCTTCTTGAACACCCATTTGCTGCCAATGGATTTCCTTCCAACTAGAAACTCCACTAGATCTCAAGCCTCATTTTTGTGCAAAGATGCCATTTCATAAACCATGGCCTTTTTCCAGAGTTTTCCATCCTCAAATCTATTGCTTCCTTCACAGTTCTAGGATCATCATCAGTAATAGATAAAAAAAAATTTGAACAGAAAGCAGATGGACTATATCTTTCTGGTTGCCTTCTTTCTCGAACTGATCTTCTTACACCCAGATTCTGTGGCTCTTCATCTTTTGATTCCTCCTCTGCTATAGAGTCTGATTCTTCCTACTTTAGCTCAAACTCTATCTTCTCAGGTTCCTTTGGTTGGAATTCATGTTTAATAACATCTTTCACCTCTATGAAGACCACATCTTGGCTGTACACAACCTTCCTTGTTGCTAGGTTCCAAATCTTATAACCCTTTAAACCATCCTTATACCCAATAAAGATGCACATTTTAGATTTACTATCCAACTTGGTTTGTTTCTCCTTTAGAACATGTACATATGCATTACATTCAAATACCCTCAGATGTGAAAGAGAGGGTTTCTTACTAGTCCATACCTCTTGTGGAGTCTTATCCTCCAATGCTGATGAAGGTGATCTTTTGACCAGGTAACATGCTATCTCCATCACCTTTTTCCAGAATTCTTGTCCTAACCTGGCACCACTGAGCATGCTTCTTGCCCTTTCCATCAACGTCTTGTTCATCCTTTCTGCAACTCCATTTTGCTGAGATGTATATGGAGTAGTCTTCTACCGTGCTATACCACACTTCTTACAAAATTCTTCAAATTCCTTACTGCAAAACTTTCCACCATTATCTGTCATCAACACTTTTATCTTCTTCTCTGTCTGGTTTTCCACCAGAGCCTTAAATTCTTTAAACCTATCAAAGGCTTCAGATTTCTTCTTAAGGAAATATATCCATGTATTCCTTGAGAAGTCATCTATAAATGATACATAGTACACAGACTTACCTAGTGATAGAATGTTAGGTCCCTATAATACTAGTGATTACCCCATTACTATTGTAGTTGTATCCCTTATTAATATTGTTGTGCCCCTATTGTCCCCATATTTTCATTACTGTGCCCCTATTGTCCCCATATTTTCATTACTGTGCCCCATAGAATCCCTCTATTGTTATTTTTGTGGCTTTATATTATTAATGTTAGGTCGGCTGGGTTATATTGTGACTCCTTAGACTCCTATATATAGAAAGGAGGTTTTGTCATTTGAATCATCCAAGAATTGTTCATTTGTGTAATGTAAAGGAGGTTACCCCCTTGAAGAGGCTTATTTCTAAGACGTTCATCTATCTTTCTATCTTTTTGTGAGCTGGTTTCATAACATTTGGTATCACAACTTTGGATTCTAGGGTTTCGCTGCTCCAAATAGGTCATTGTGGAATTTTCGCTATAACTTTTTTCTATGACGTTTCAGAAGCAAAAAACAAAACAATTTGAGGCGAAATCACACTGAACCTCAGGTCTAAATTTCAGAGCTTTTCGCACTATATTTGCGGAGATATGATCTGAGGCAGTTGGTCTTTTTGCAGACTCCTGAATTACATTCCAAATAGGTGACCTACGGAAAATCATCATAACATTCTCTCTAAGCATCAGATTGAAATTTTGTAAGAAGATACAGAAAGAGGACGGACTGTAGTTTCTTGTATATATTTTTTAGAGCCAAAGGTTGACACAATGACACGTGGCACTTCATATAAGTTAGCCCTTTTGGAAAGGACTATAATCAGGTCATCTTGGGAGATTGTGCATAACTCTTCCTTGGAGAATCCAATTTGGATCAGACTGGTGGCATTGAAAAGAGGACGCAGAGGGCTACTACAAGTCACAATTTCAGAACTGGATGATCTGAAATTACAGAGATACATCAGATTCAATATCAAGCTCCTACAAAGTGAAAAAATGTGTGTAGTTTTTTTTTAAATTTCTGCATAAGCTTGGTTTGAAAAATTAGTTTGAAGGAATTCAAAGGGCATAGTAAAGCATTATTATCAGTAATTGATGCCCTGAGGAAAGAAATGCAAACACCTAGTAAGCAACCTGAAATCTCTAGCATGACTCATGAAGAAGAGGAAAAAATGCAACATGATATATCAAAATTATGAGACCAAGTGCAACAAGTGTCACTTGCACAAAAAGTAACAGAATCTAAGATGGATGGTTTAAAGAAAGATGTAGAAGCTAAGATGGATGGTTTAAAGAAATATGTAGAAGCTAAGATGGATTGTTTAAAGAAAGACGTAGAAGCTAAGATGGATGGCATGGAAGATAAGATGAATGACATGAACGCTAAAATGGATGGCATGGATGATAAGATGGAAGAATTGAAGATAAATATGAATAAGTTGCTACAAGAAATGGTCACTAATGGTGAAAGGGTAGTAAAGGAAGCTCATGATGAGAACAAAAGAAATGTTAATCATGATTACATCGACTCTAATGTTGGATCAAAGACCCACCATATTCCAAAAATCGATATGAGGAAGTTTGATGGCAAGGATCCCACAACATGGATATTACAGATGGAGCAATTTTTCGATCTCAATAATGTACAAAACACAAAAAAGGTCCGTATTGCAACTTTATATTTGGAACCAAATCAGTTTGTATGGTATCAATGGCTTTGATCTCGTAAACAAATTATCACTTGGGCAATTCTTACGGAAGAATTGACAAAACATTATGATGATACAAAAAGAAACACTTCTTTTTAGCCAATTGATAAGTCTCAAACAAAAGGGTTCAATAATGGAGCACATTGAGGAGTTCCAAAAATTTAACATAAGGGTAAAAAATACTCCAGAGGAGCATAGGATTGATGTGTTCATAGGGACTTTAAAGGATAATATCCAACACGATGTTCGCCTTTGGGAACCTGATTCATTAGAGAAGGCATTCAGGTTAGCAAGAAAAATGGAAAGCAAAATTATGTCAACTAGGAAGCATACCAGTCACAACTATAAAGATGGAAATGTTGTTACCCATAGCCTTCCACAACTTATAAGGTTGACACCGCAACAATTGGAAGAAAAAAGAGCAAAAGGGCTTTGTTACAGGTGTGTTGAGAAGAAATTATTCTACATAGATTGTGAAGAGGAAGAAGAAAAGGAGCAAGAAAGGTCAAAAGAAGAGGATATACTCCAGGAACAAAGCCTAGATAAAGAAGAAATGAATCCGACCATATCTTGTAATGCATTGGCGGGAATTACCACTCCTCAAACCATCAAGATAGAAGGACAAATCAAGAAGAAAAAGGTAATAGTGTTGATTGATTCAGGAAGTACCCACAATTTTATTCATTGTAAGGTAGCAAAAGAATTGAATTTCCTCCTATATCCAGCACCAGAGTGTCAAGTGATGGTTGCAAATGGAGGAACAATAAATTGCTCTGGAAAGTGCCATAATATCAAGCTATCCATGGGATAATATGTATTAACTAGCCCAATTCTTTCCATTCCAATGGGAGGTGCTGATGTTGTACTAGGAGTCCAATGGCTACAATCCTTGGGTACAATAGCTTTTAATTTTCAAGAACTTTTCATGAAATTTTTTGTGGAATGAAAGGAAGTTGAATTAAGGGGTATTGTAGGGAATCCAGGAAAGATAATCAGCTCTAACGGTATGTCAAATCTTCTAAAAAAGGAACAAAGGGGTGTAATTGCACAATTATGTTTGCTAGATGTTTCCACATTGGAATCATCTATTTCTCCAAATCTCCAAGAAGTCTTGGACAATCATTCCAAGGTATTTGAGACTCCCGAAGGTCTCCCACCTATTCGTGATCATGATCATGCTATTCATCTGATTCCAGTAAGTGTTCCTCCAAACATCAGGTTGTACAGATATCCCTATGCCCAAAATAGTGAAATTGAATGTATGGTTGCAAAAATACTAGACGCTGGAATAATTCAACCGAGTCAAAGTTCTTTCTCTGCTCCAGTAGTATTAATGCACAAGAAGGATGGATCATGGCGCATGTGTCCGGATTATAGGGAGCTCAACAAGCTCAC